>JAODAL010032750.1:0-46501 GCA_025379985.1 Phyllomedusa bahiana
GCTTCCCCGGGTTTACGGGGGCCCTGGAGTTTGTCCTCCCCCTCGGTGCCCACGAGGTAGCCACGTCAGGGGGGGGGGACATGGGGGGTTCCCCACAGTAAAAGTTTTTTTCCTGCTTTGCGGCGGGCTCGGTAGGTTACTGGATTTCCGCTCCCTGACATGGATCCCCATCTAAAATTCTCGCCGGGGTTTGTTCTCAGTCAAATCCACCCTGGTTTTCCCGGCGATCGGACCTAAAGCTTCCCTTGATGGGCGAATTTCTAAAAAAATTCAATTCGTGACTTCAACAAATTTTTTGACAAAATCCGTTTCGCCCCAAAATTTAATTAAAGGACAAATTCCCCTTTTAAAAAAACAGCTATTTTGCCTGTGCCATGTTTAAAAATATGCAGAGGGACCCGGGGGTTTTTGGTTTTCCCATAAAGGCTGTGTTTTTAAATATGACCGCAAAAAGGGACTGCCGCCCCCCTCTTAGGAATGCTTCACTAAAAAATTCCCTTTGTACATTTACAAGGGGCAAAAAAACGGGACCCAAAAAATAAAAGGGGGGTTTGCCCCCGTAAAGTCATGGCAGCGCCAGCGGGAAAAAAAAACAAGCTGGGGGCAAAGGGCCCTTTTTGGTTTAGCGTCAAAAAACCCACGGGAGTGGGTTTACTGGAGCCGCCACAGATCGCAGCACATTAAGGGGACGAGGGCCCAATAGCCCGCCGGGAGGGGGGAATTTCAAAAGTTTGGTCCCGGTTTTCCCCAGACCCCGGCAAAGCGGGAGGAAACTTTTCTGAAAGCGGGAGTCTCCCAGGTCATTCCCCCTGATGTGACTTGCTTGCGGTGGCAGCCAGGGTGTAGCGAGGTACAAAATGGGTAAGGAAAAAATTTTGGAGTGGGAAAACTAGTTTTAAGGTTTGCAGCCGGGAAGGATGTGGTAAAGGGGGACAGGGGAAAGAGGTACCTTTAAAAGGGATAAAGGGGGAGGGGGCCCAAAGGAGGGGGCCCGAAGGGGGTTTTTTTACTTTTTTTAAATTTTTGTTAAAAGTTTCACATTTTTCATAAGGGAAGAAGTCTTAAAAAAGCCAGTTTTGCAGCATTTGCTTTTGCTTCACCCTTCCATTTTTTGTACTAAATTCCTTCATAATGGAAACCGGGAAGGGCAAAAAAAAGCACTAAAACTTTCCCCTGTAGTTTGGGGTTTTTCATTCTCAAGAAAAGCTGCATTTCAGCAAATTGGTGTCACGCAGAAACGGTTTTAAAAACTAACACGTTTTTTTACCCCCATTTAAAAAAACGTTGAAATTTTTTTTAAAGGTATTAATGATAAAAGGCTTGGGGGTTTTAGAATCCCCTTTGGGCCCAAAAAAATGGTTTCGGCGTTACCCAAACTAACTGCGGAGGATTTCTCTATAGTACTTGAGTTTGTCCCCCTTTCTCGCCCCTGGAAAAAAAAAGGTTTCCCATGTTGGACTGGAAAACGGGGGTTTCAAAGAGGGTGGGACCCGGGAAAGGACATCCCTCTGGGGTTTGGGGGCCCTTTTTGGGTTTTCAGGGACCCAGGCAAATGGGCATGCTGCGGGCCATGTGGCAAGTGATTTGAGGGATCTTCCCCCTCCTTTCCCATGTAGGGCTCCCCACGGTGCTTTGGGGGTTTGTTTGGGGGGAAACAGGGGCACTTTTCCCAGAGTGTGGAGGTTAGAGCAGCAGCCAGCAGCATGAGGTCGAGAGGGGCATAATGAGTAGGTGGACGGGGGCCCAAAAAACAGGAATGGGGCTACAGATTTGGAACAAGGACAGATGGGGAAAAGGTCACGCATCAACCCGGCAACCCGAAAATAAGGCCCAAGACATTTTTTGGCCAATGACCCCCGTGTGGAGGTGACGGCATCCCAGAAAACAGCGCATGGGTAGAGGTGGACAAGGGAACGGGAGTGTGGAGGGGGGGCAAAAAACGGGGAGTATGCCAAGAGTGGGCAATGACAGAGTGTGGGGACGGCAGGCCAGCAGCCACGCAGCAGCATGGGGGTCGGGGCAGTGGCCAAATGACTTTTCTGGGGGGGGCAAAAACAGGGAGTGGGCCCACAGGTGGCAAAAATGAACAGTGTGGAGGTCGGAGCAGCACCCAACAGCAGTTGCATGAGGTCAGAGGTGGACAATGACACGTGTGGGGGGGGTGGGGCAAAAACAGGAGTGGGCCCACAGAGTGGCACAAGGGAAGGTGGGGAAAGGTAAACGGCAGCAGCATGGGGCCCCAGACAGTGCAAAATGACATTTTGGAGGCAAAAAAAAGGGTAGGCCACGAGGGCCAATGAAAATTTGTGGGGGGTGGGGCCCATCAAAAAAGAGCGCAGAGGTCAGACAGTGGCACTTTTGGACACAGTGTGGAGGGACGGGCTTTTCAACCCAGCGGCAGAAAAAAAGAGGTCAAAAGTGGCAAAATTTGAACAGGTGGAGATCCCCGGCCCCCAGCCACAGCAGCGCATTGAGGTCAAAAGGGGAAAATTTGGACACTTTTTGGGAGGTGCGGTTTTAACCCAAAAACACAGCTTTGAGGTCGGGAAAGTGGCACAAGGGACGGGAAGTGTGGGGGTTTTGGGCACAAGCGACAGCAGCAGCCAGAAAGAGGTCTTAAGGAAAAATGGCACAATGCCCAGAGTGTGGGGGGGTGGCAATCCCAGTCCCTGGTAAAGATGGTGGTAGGCGAGGGGAGAAACTGGCACCCGTTTTTTTGTGGCTTAAGGCAAGGGGGCCCGGGCACAGAATAGGGGTGAGGGGGTTAGTTTGAATCCGATCTTTTCTCAAAGTTTTTGGTTTGAGGTTTTCAGGGCTGATGTAATTTTGAAAATAAGGCATTGGTGTGTGGAAATCCTGGCCGACCCAACCCCTGATTCTTTTTTTTTGGAAAAAGGGTCAGTCGTTCCACATTTCCGGTGGACAAGGGATTCCCCTTTGGGGGGTTAAAACGAGGGCCCCCCCCGCACTGAAAAAACCCGGTTTTTGTTGTCACAATATGGCCGGGGCCAAAGCCCGCATTTTCCACTGAAAAATCGGCAAGTTGGGGCCCCAACTTCCAAAGTTTGGGCCCGTAGCCAGGGAAATCTTTTAACTGGGGGTGAAGAGGGCTGTCCAAAAAAGGCCCACCACCTGTTGGTTCGGGGTTTTCCTGTCCAGGTCCTGCTGTGCGGGGAAATTTGCCCTCCTCATAGGCGGGTAAAGGGAAAGCTGTCATCAGCGACTCCGGGGACTTAGGTTGCTGGGATGGAGCGGGTTTTATGCTCCTACCCCCCCCCAATTCCAGAGTAGCAAAAGCAGTGTTTACGTGAGGCTGGGGAAACCCTCCGGGGGGGACCTGGTCAGAGGATGGCCCATCCCTGCACATAGGCAGGGGCCCCAATGATATAAAGGGGATTTCTTATAAAATTTTTTGATTTTTGCCCTTTCCCTATCAGAAGCGGGAAAAAAAGGTTTCCCCATTTTTGAACATTTAAGCGAGGGTCCAAAAGGGTTTGGAGAGCCAAAGAATTTAAATCCTTTGCTGGATGGTGACTTTCGGCTGTCACTAACCAGGCCAAAAAAAAAGGCATGCTGGGGGAATGTGCGCAAGTGATTTTGGGGGGACTCCCTGCCTCCATCCCCCACTGTTTACTGCCCGGGGTGCTTGGGGTCATCAGCTTGTCATCTCCTTTCCTCCTCAGCTGTTCCTCTCCTTCCGCTCCTGTCCCTGGTAAAAAAAAACCACTCATTTGACCAGAAAATGCTTTGTGCCCCAAAATTACCCTTTCCTTTCCTCCCTCCAGTTTCATTTCCCCACCGGACTCAATTTTGGAAACGAGATGTAGTCCCCTTTTTCCAGCCCCCTGCTCAAACAGATTTTTCCCCATCTGTTCCAGGATATGAAGCAATGGAAGGAAAATTATTTTTCCCGTGTCCTACAACGGGACAAATAAGGTCGCCTCCAAAGGGCCCTCGGTAAATGGCAGGGTGTCCCCAGGAGCTGCCACTGGTTTGACAAAAAAGTTAAAAGGGGGAATTTAACCCCTGTCCACCTGGTTTCATAAAAAAAATCTTAATTCCCTTTCTTTTTCATACAGTGGTTTCCAAATGTGCAAGCGGGAAATTCCAAGGGGATAAAACCCATCGCATATCAGCTTTGGTGTTTGGGGGGGGCCCGTTCGGCTGCGCAACTCGAGGAGGGTGTGCATGGATTTGTAGGAAGGGGTTGAGTGCATGCAAGTTTCCTGGCCATTTTAAAAATTTTCTGAAGATTTTTGGGAAAGGGACTTCGGGAAAACCTTTTCACAAAAGTTTTAAACGTGCCCCACGGGGGGAATTAGGGGCCCTTTCCCTCCTGGGGTTCGAGCATGGAACCATGTTCCCCTTTGCCCCGTCACCGGGTTTCCCGATTTGCAGTTGGCGCAGAGAAAGCCACCCCACGTTTTTCTTGCTGTTTTGGCAGAGCAGTTCCCCCCAGTGGACTTAGTTCACGAGGCAAGCCAGGTGGTTTGAAAGCGTGACCCCCGCTGTGCCCCACACATGTGGTATGATGGAGCAGAAAATTTGGAGGCTTTAGAGGTGGTGGGGAGGGGAGGGGGCAGACATTTTGGGGAGGAGCAGCAGTTTGACAAAAGTGGAGGAGGGAAAAACGCCATCTTTTGTTTCCCTGTTTTTTGGTGTTTTGCTTGGCAGGAAGCCTATTCACCAGTGGGCCCTAAAGGACTTTTAAAGGCCTGACCGTAGTTACAGCCCCCACACATCCGCGCTGCCGGGGCACCTCGGAAAAAAACTGATAATTCAGGATGACCCACCCCTTTTTGTTCTAATATTTTTGAAGGGGCTTGGACTGCCTTTTTGGGAAAAAAAATTATGGCTTGGAAATTCCCACCTCAGCTCAGCCCCGGCCATTAGTTCTCTGAACGGTGCAGGTCCACCCTTTGGAAAAAAGGGGGGGACTGCAGTATACCCAAAACTTTGGCAGGGCAAAGTCAGCTTCTCCCCCTTAGGATGGTTGGAAACATTCCCGTTGTTCTTTTTCAATCGCCCCGTTTTAACGACTGCTGGTGCCATGAGTAGTGGGGGGAGCATCTGGGCCGGGGGGATTTATGGCAAAGGGGAAAAACCGTTCCCCCTTTTCAGTGTTGGGGGGAGCGTTGACCCGGTTTCAAAAGGCATGCATGTCATGGGCGCTGCTGGGTGCTGTGGCGGGCAGGTTTGGCCACCCCCATCTGAGGCCCCCCCTTTTCCCCGGCCACTGGATGATGACATTGCTGTGTTGGGCGCAGAAAACCCTGGGGCCAATTTTTAGCCCCCTGGCCACGCTTCATTTCCCGCCCACAGATTTAAACATTCCCCCTTTAAACTCCTTTTGGTGTCTTAGCAAAAAAACTGCTAAAACCCCCAAGTACCCGATTTTACCCCCAAGCTCCGCAAATGAGTGACTAATTTCCGCGCTGCCCCGTGAGCCTCTGTGCCGCTACTTTTTGGTTTTTCGAAGGGGAATTTTTACCCCGTGGCCCTTGGCTCCCGACCCCGCATGCTTTCTATCCTGCTGACTCACGGCCCCACTCCCCCTTGCTGCTGCGGCGGGGCCTGACGGGCAAGCTGACGCCCCTCTTCTCCCGACGATCATTAAGCCCTTGCTTCACCTGGTTTCCCAAATGCGGTCGGCTACTCATCATCGATTATTGTTGGGGTCTTCACCCGTGTCCTTCAAGGTTTTGGGATGAGAGGCTGACCCCTCACAACTTTAACCCCCCATGCCTCTCCACATCCATTCTTTTCGCCCACTGCAAGAACAAAGGGGGTGTTTGGCCCAATTTTTTTCGTGTCAAGTAGCTGTTGAAATTTTTCCCCAAAAATTTTTCATCCCCCGCCCGTATGTGGTGCTGAAACCAAGACCCCCATAGTAGATTTCTGGCCTGGAGAACTGGATGGGGGCAGAGGTGGGTTCAGGAAGGTGAGGGCCCCGTGGGTTGTGTTGACATTCCCAACCCATTCTTGGGGGTGGGGTTTTTCAGGGTGTCTTTTGGGGGGAAGTGGATTGGGCCTAGTCAAAACCCAAACAAGAAACCCCTTTGGGGTTTTGGTCAAACACGGCCCCCAGATGACCCGCAGTTCTGGCCCCCCCTCTGCGAAAGGGCCCCCTTTTTTTTGATGAGGCCTTTGCCTGCTCCCGGAATTTTTTGCCACTGCCCCCTTGATGTGAAGAGCCTGCCACCTCTCTGTCTGACTTTCTGTTTGTTTTAAAAATTTACCCCGAACTTTTTGTTTAATGAAAATAAATTTTACATGTTTAAATTTAAAAAACGTATTTGAATCCAAAAGAACCCACTACGGATTGGGGGAAAACCCCTTTGGGTATTAAAATTTTGCTTTCAGAAATCACAAAGAAAAATTAACTGGTTTTGTTTGGGGTGTTTTAAAGTCGTTTATTTTACTGACTTTCAAAAGCAGAAAACACGTTAATTAAAACCCCCCGGATTAAATTATTTCTTTGGGGAAAAACAGCAGCAAAAAAATTAAAATGGAAAGTGACTTTTTAAAAAACCATTTAAATTTTAATGATAAAAAAAGAAAAAAACACGGGTTAATTTTAAACCCCTTTGGGTATAAATTGCGGCCCCAGAAATCACCAGGGAAAAAAATGTTCTAGTCTTTGGCGTTTAAAAACACCATTTCTTTTACTGACTACAATTGCACAAAACACCTTAAATAAACCCTTTGGATAAAAATTGGCGAAGAAATTTTGCAGCAAAAAATTAAAATAGTATGTGGGCTTTTAAAAAAAGCTATTTTTTTTTAATGACTATTTTAAAAAATAAAACCGCTTAAAATTTAAACCCCTTGATATAAATTGCGCTACAGAAAACCCCCAGGAAAAAATTTAAATTTGGGATGTTTGGGTGTAAAAGCGTGTGTATTTTTTGTTTAAAAAAGCACCAAAAACAAAGTTAATTAACCCTTTGGGTATAAACTTTCGCTACAGAAAACACCAAAGGGAAAAAATTTTAGTCTTTTTGGCGTTTTAAAAAAAAACCGTTTCTTTTTTCTGCTTTCAATAGCACAAAAAGCTTAAAAACCCTTGGATAAAAATTTTCCCCGACGAAATTTGCAGCAAAAAAAAATTTAAAGTTAGTGATTTTAAAAAGCTTTTCTTTTACTGGGTATAAAAAACTTTAAAAAAGGCCCTTAAATTAAACCCTTTTGGATAAAATTGCGCTACAAAAAACCCCCAGGGGAAAAAAATTTAATTTTTTGATTTTTTGTGGGTCTAAAAAAAGCTGTGTATTTTACGATACAAAAAGAAAAAACCGGGTTTTAAATTTAAAACCCTTTAATTTAAATTATGCTACAGAAATCACCAGGAAAATTTTCCTAGTCTTTGGCGATTAAAAACACCGTTTCTTTTACTGACTACAATAGCACAAACACACTTAATTAACCCTTGAATATAAATTATGCTACAGAAATCACCAGGAAAATTTTCCTATTCTTTGGCGTTTAAAAACACCATTTCTTTTACTGACTACAATAGCACAAACACGATTAATTAACCCTTAGATATAAATTGCGCTACAGAAATCACCAGGAAAAAATTAACTGGTATGTGGCGTGTAAAAACGCCGTTTCTTTTACTGAATACAAAAGCACAAACATGATTAATTAACCCTTGGATATAAATTGCGCTACAGAAATCACCAGGAAAAAATTAACTGGTATGTGGCGTGTAAAAACGCTGTGTAATTTACTGACTACAAAAGCAGAAACACACTTAATAAAGTAAACCCTTGGATATAAATTATGCTACAGAAATCACCAGGAAAAATGTCCTAGTCTTTCACGTTTAAAAACACATTTTTTTTACTGACTACAATAGCACAAACACGCTTAATTAACCCTCGGATATAAATTGAGCTACAGAAATCAGCAGCAAAAAATTAACTGGTATGGGGCGTGTCTTGTATTGAATACAAAAGCAAAAACAGGCTTAGACAACCCTTGGATATTCAATGTGCTCCAGAACTGACCAGATGGCATTAAAATCTATATGGAGCAGAATTGGACCCACACTGGACTTCAATTACAATACACCACGAACTGAATCAAAATGATAACGGAAGAGGAGCAGTCTTTGATAAAAGCAGTGAAACCCCCCCAAAAAAATCGCTGCTAAAAACAAATTTCTTATGTGTGATATCTCTGCAGCAGCAGCTACAGCACGGCACAGAGAGAGGAGTGTGAGCAGCCAGCATTGTGTCCGGACTTATATAGTGCGGTGGCGTCACAGAATCCCGCCGGTCTCTGATTGGCTTCATCTCTGCCCATGTCATTGAGGGTCCTCTTTTTGTCCTCGCAGAGTTCTTTGCCCCATGTATCACCATGTGCTTGCGGCCCTTTTATCAATTAAAAGCACACTTCGTTCCCGCGAATCACCCCAAACTTCGACTTCGTTCAGAACCGAAGTTTTCCTGAATTTCTAAACGAAGTCCACTTCGTTAGAATCAATTTGCCCATCTCTAGCCGACATTAGTCATATCTAGAATATAGGCTGAGTCAAGTAAAATCAATTAATATAGGGAAAACTAAAAATATTCAAATGAAAAAAAAATCAAAGATTATACAACATGCAAAATCCTACAGTTCCAACTCACTAACCCAAAATTTGAGGAAAAAAAATTAAATTACAATCTAAAAGTATAAAAAGTTATATTTCATAAGACATTATCACATGATTCTTTTGGAAATACAAATTAATGAACCATGCATTAACCTCTATAGAGGAAAAGAGTAAAAACTATTAGGGTACGTTGCCTCGGCAGGGGTCGGCTAGTAACTTCTTTGTACGAGCACATACTGCGCACTGGGGAATACGTCGGATTGTCATGGTACTCAGTGCAATGATTTTACCGTATTTGCAGGACGTACATCTATTGATGTCACGGATCACGTCGCGGTCCCCTGCCATGGACCGCCAGCATGTCGTTCCTTCCTGGTACTTGCCTGTCCTGTTGCTTCCTGGGGTCCTGTGTGCGCACTGTGCCTCTTAGGGTGCGTGCGCGGCAGCTTCCTGCCTTTTATTGGTTTCCTGTTCTGTGCACCTTCCTCTTGACCTATGACCCCTGATTATAAGAGGAAGTTCCTGCCTTTGCTCTGGGTCAGTCCATTGCAGTCTCATGCTGAGTCTGTCCATTGAGCTCCTGCCAGTGTCTCTGGACTTAACCCCTGAGATGCTGGTCCAGTTCCAGGGGCGTCGCTAGGCAGATTCATTCGGGGCACGAGCCCCGAATGAATCAGCCTGTGACCCAAGTCTCGGCGGCTCCAGGCCGCTGCCGTGGGCCTGGAGCGCACTTAGTGCGGGCGGTGCCCGCCGATCTCTCTGACTGAGCGGCCGTTTCACAGCGGCCACGCAGTCAGAGTCGGGGAGGAGGCAGGACGGATTGGTGCCGTCCTGTCTCCTCCCCTGTATGTACAGCGCTTGGTAAGCGCTGTACATACACATCGGCGTCGCAGGGGAGTGACGCATTGCTTGCCTCACGCCCCCTGCGACGCTGAGATCCTCTAAGGCAGCAGCTCTGCCAGCCGAGGAGGTCTCGGACCCCACGAGACGGCGTAAGCAGCGTGATGACATCACGCTACTTACACCGTGCTCAAGCTGCAGGACCAGGACGCGCGGACCGTGCCTTCATTAGGTAAGTAAGTTTTTTTTTTTTTTATTAGCTAAGGGGGTATATCACTGGCTACAGGGGGGGTATATTGCTGGCTACAGGGGGCATATGTGGCTACAAGAGGGGGGTATATTTCTGGCTACAGGGGGTATATCACTGGCTACAGGGGGCATTTTTCGGCTCAGGGGGTATATCACTGTCTACAGGGGACAATTGTGGCTACAGTGGGGTATGTCACTGGCTCCAGGGGGCATATGTGGCTAAAGGGGGGTATATCACTGGCTAGAGGAGGCATATGTGGCTACAGGGGGTATATCACTGGCTACAGGGGGCATATGTGGCTACAGAGGGGTATATAACTGGCTACAGGGGGCATATATGGCTACAGGGGGGTATAACACTAGCTACAGGGGGCATATGTGGCTACAGGGGGGTATATCACTGGCTATAGGAGGCATATATGTCTACAGGGGGGTATATCACTGGCTACAGGGGGCAAAATGTGGCTACGGGGGGTATATCACTGGCTACAGGGGGCATATGGGGCCTACAGGGGGGGTATATCACTGGCTACAGGGGGCATATATGGCTACAGGGGGGTATATCACTGGCTACAGGGGGCATATGTGGCTACAGGGGGGTATATCACTGGCTACAGGGGGCATATGTGGCTACAGGGGGGGTATATCACTGGCTACAGGGGGCATATGTGGCTACAGGGGGGTATGTCACTAGCTACAGGGGGCATATGTGGCTACAGGGGGGTATATCACTGGCTACAGGGGGCATATGTGGCTACAGGGGGGTATATCACTGGCTACAGGGGGCATATATGGCTACAGGGGGATATCACTGGCTACAAGGGGCATATGTGGCTACAGGGGGGTATATCACTGGCTGCAGGGGGCATATTACTGGCTACAGGGGGGTATATCACTGGCTACAGGGGGCATGTGTGGCTACAGAGGGGGTATATCACTGCTACAGGGGGCATGTGTGGCTATAGAGGAGGTATATCACTGGCTACAGGGGGCATATGTGGCTAAGGGGGCATGTATGTGGCTTAGGGGGGCATATATGTGGCAAAGGGGGGCATATGACTGGCTAAGGGGCTCATATTACTGGCTAAGGGGCGCATATTACCTAGCTATGGGGGGCATATTACCTGGCTAAGGGGGCAGTAACCTGACTACAAGGAGTATATTACTGGCTACAGGGGACATATTACTGGCTACAGGGGACATATTCTACTGGCTACAGAGGGCAGTAACCGAGCTACTGAGGGCAGTAACCTGGCTAGAGGGGCTAATAATCTGGCTATAGGGGGCAAATATTTACCTACAAGGGGGCAATTATTACCATTTGGGGCACTATAGATGGGGATTTTGAAAAAGATAGAAAATTGTAGAAAAATGCTGATAAGTGGGAGTCTAAGATGTTTGTTTTGTACATTCTACAGTGAGAGGTTGTTGCAAGGGGGACGTCATGGCGTCTGGGCCCAGAGTAGAAAAAGGGAGAAAGAGAACACTCTTCAGGGATGTCTCTTGTAAGTCATAATGTAACTGCAGTGTAATCACTTCTCCTGAGCGCCTGCATAAAAAGGTTTTCTCTGTAAAAATACATCCGCAGTTCACAATGAGACGCAAAAAATTCCGTGTGAACCCAACCCTACTCAGAAAAACCTAAGGGCCCGACCCCCGGATGTTTTGGGACCCTAGCAACACCCCTGTCCAGTAACTGTAGTCATCAGAGCTCCTTACCATATGTCTGTCGTCTCCTGCTGTCCTGTGTCTGCTATATCTTGCAGTGATCCCCGTCCTGTATGTGCTCTCCTGTTCCTGCTGTATCCTGCCATGATCCTTGGTCTGTACCTGCTGTGTTACCTGTTCTGTTCCTGCCGTATCCTGATGTTGCTATGTGTACGTTTATTCCGACTGTATCCTGCTGCACATGCTACCTATGTTCCTATCTACCATCGCCTGTTCTCCTGTCCTGCACCTCGTCTGTAACCGCAGGTAGCTACGTCGGGGGTAGCGACCTGGGGGTTCCCGCAGCGAGGTCCGTCCCACTTTGCGTCGAGCCTCGGTGAAGACCGAGGGCCCCTTAGACTCCGTTCCCTGGCGTGGTCTCCATATACCATCTCACCTGCGGTGATCACAGAGGATCCACACCCAGATGTCAGCGGTCGGCGCTCCAACATATGCTGTATGTGCGCCACATCTGTTACAACTGATTTACAGCATAAATATGCGCTGAAGTACACACCACAAATATGTTGTGTGAATATACCCTTACACCAAATGAAAGACATTGCTGTTACTGAGATTACATTGACATCTCATTCATAACCAGGTCATGAATGAATGAATAAATGAATGAATCATTGAGATTCTGTGGAAAAACAGTACTCCAACATTATGAGATATCAATGGGTTCTCAGTAACAGAAATAACTTCAATATGGTGTAAAGCAGATGTTCCCAACCCTAGTCCTCAAGGCACACCAACAGGTCATGTTTTCTGGCTTTCCTTAGCATTGCACAGGTGAAGTCATTATTGTCAGTGCATTCGGCAAAGTTGATATCATTATTGTCCGTGCATTCTGTGGGAGATCCTGAAAACATGACCTGTTGGTGTGCCTTGAGGACTGGAGTTGGGGAACACTGGTGTAAAGCATTAACAGGTTCAATCGACAGTAAGAGAGCCGTAAAGTTAAAACTTAAAGACTTTTAATAAATCGATATAAAACAGCAATCCAGCCATAACCATCTCTTATAAATAATGGAAACGGGTACTTAATGCTTGAGAAAGGGGAGGGGCCTCCCCGAAACGTCGCTGCGTGCTACATGCACAGACAATCTCTGCCCGGTCTCCTGGCGTCTCGCAAGCTAAGCTCCTGCTGGGGCTGAGAAGAGGACTCCTCGGAAAAAACCCATGGATTGGAATGGACTGAATGGTGTTTCACACATCCAAAAATTAAGTACCCGTTTCCATTATTATAAGAGATGGTTATGGCTGGATTGCTGTTTTATGTCGATTTATTAAAAGTCTTTAAGTTTTAACTTTACGGCTCTCTCACTGTCGATTGAACCTGATCAGCAGACTGGAGCACTGCGTCTGAGGCCGTTAATGATAAAGGGGTACGCTATATATGTGGCAGTCTATTTACAAGTAAAGCACTAACACTCATATTTTTCCTGGTAACTTATACTGTTCTTTGGTTTAAGAGGTACATAGTTGCGTGAATTCCACCTCAACTCTTTCACGTATTTGTATATACCCATACCTCGAAATGCATGAAGTGGGCAGGGTGTAAAAGATATTGAATGAAAGCCTGTATAAGTCAATATAAAAGTACTGCTGTGTATAGAACATGCGTTCAAGGACCCTAAAATATGTTTAAAAATTAAATAAATAAATAACAAGTGTTAGAAGTTCAATTCACCCCCTTTTGCCATTTTACAAATAAAAAAGTAAGGCACAAAATAATTGGTATTGAAAAAATGTACAAGTCCTTTAAAAACTTGCAACAGTTAACCCCGTACGCGAACACGTGGGGGGAAAAAAAAAATCAAATGGGGGGAGGGATGCCGTTTGCCTTATGTCCCTTAGGCACGAAATGTTTGCCGGGCCCTGCTAAAACCAAAAAAAACTTTTAAATTGGGTACCTGTAATCATTCCCCCAAAAAGAAAAATGAGCGTACAAAAATTTTCATCTTGGCACTGAAAAAAATAATAAACACACCGATTGTTTATTTTCTTTTTTGGGCCCCCCCAAAATAAATAAAGGGTAATCAAAAAGCATGTGCCCCCCAAAAAATGCCAAAAGTCAACTGATCCTCAAAAACAACCCCAACGCTTTGCATAAAAAATTTACAGTGAAAGAAAAACCCAATTAAAAATAACTTTTACTTGATAAGTTAAAACCCCTTTTTACAACAAAGGAAAACCAAAAAAAACCCCATATTTTTTCCCCTAGGGGAAAAAAAATTGGGTCCTATAAATATAGATAAACAGTGCAGTATGTGACCCCAAGGGTGAAACCCCCCCTTCGGGAGTGCCCCCCCCAAAATTAAGAGCGGCCCCACCTATTGGGGGAGGCACCTAAGTTGGCACAACCGTTAAAAAATTCCTAAAAGGGTCCAAAAAGTTTACCATAGCGATTAACAAACCGGAAAGACAAACATATATATAAAATCTTTTTTAGTAATCCAAAGAAATTTTTCTTGTGTATTGTTCTTGTGTGTTTTCTGAACAACTACACAAAAAAAGTTTCTTTGGAATTGACTAAAAAATGTTTTTATAATATATGATTTGTTTTCCCCGGGTTTGTTTGAATCGTTGGGTAAACTGTTGGAAAAAATCACGAAAAAATTCCCTCAGGAACAAAAAATACTATAGGGGATTTGGAACAAAAAAACCAGCCTGAAAAACCCTAAAAAAAACCCCAAACTTAAAATATAATTTTAAAAATTTTCCCCATAAAAATAGTTAGTTTTAAAAGTTATCTCATTTTTATATATATACAAATAACACTGCCCCTATCTATTTTCCCTACACTTATCCCCAATTGACCAAGTAATGTCCCCAAAGGCGGCCTAGTCTTTGTAGGTACCCCTTAATTCCCTTTTTTTCCCCATCAACCCCCAGAAACAAACATTTTTTATTTTTGGCAATGTTTAAAGATATTAGTTCAAAATCCAAAAAGTTATCGCAACCTGTAAGTCCCAAATAAGATAAAGGCTCAAGTCCATGATATGAACACTGCAATTTTTCCTTTTTATTTGGGGGGAAATTATTTATTGTCCCCCGGGAGGAAATAAGATACATTTATCCAAAATTTCAAATAAACAACCATCCTCAGGTTTCCCCCCCCCATATTATGGGGTCATCAGGAGGCTCCCGGGGAGTCCACGATTTTAAGATAATTTCCCCCCGAATGTGATGTTACATGTCCTGAACCCCCTTAAATGGCCAAAATGACCCCTGTTTTTCCCTCCTCGGGCGTCACCCCTCGGCGTTCAAAACGCTACTGCGCATGCGCGGCTTACGCGTTATGGGAACCAGCGCCCTTCACCCCGGGGCCCCCCCGATAAATCGGTTTTAAATGTTGCGCATGCGCTGGAAAGACGGCACCATGACAATCAACCCCTCGCCCCCGGGGGTTTCGCCGAAAGTCGGCTTCCATAAACGGCCCTGCGCCGGCAAAAAACGGCCAAAAACATTGCGCACGCGCCAACCCAAAGCGCGTCCCATAGATCTCCCACCAATACATCTAAATTTTCCGATGTTGTATAGGGAAGAGTCCAGTTTATTTCTCCTTTCTCCAGGTTAGTCAGTCAAAACCCAAAGCCCCAACCCAACCCTCACGGACGCGAACCAGCTTTTAACCCCCATCACCCCAATAAAAAGATATAAGGCCTACTTCCACTATGGGTAAACAGCATTCAGCCTATATAATATTTATATCACATCTGGTCGGTCATAATAAAACGTTCAGTATAACCACCTATATATTCCTCATTGGCCAAATATACCCATAAGAAGATCTAAAAGAGGGATACCAATAGACACAAGAAAAACATTATTTGAAAAATGAATCAATACGAGTATAGTAAACAAAGAGATTATAAAATTTCGGATCAAGCATAATATATATAATCCCTGAGATAATAAGATAATATAATAAATGGGCTATTCTGCCCAGATACAACCACCTATTTCTATCCTAAGAGCCCTAAAGGAATACAAAGACAACGTTAAATATATTACGCACCAGGAGATTTCAAAAAAACACCAAAATATAGAAGTTTCGATTTAAGACCCTCTGGCTGTATCGTTTTCATTCGAAAGGTCCACGTATCCGTTTCCATACAAAGTAATTTATTATCAAGATTTTCCTTTCTTAATGTCTGAGTTTATATCTTTTCCACTACACAGAAACATCAGGCCCCGAGAGTCTCCCTCATGTTCCATCGATATGCCTGGCAAGAGGGGTGTCACGTCTATGTCGCACATCCCTTAGTGTCACCTATGCGGATTTTTAACATGTCTGGTCCGTCTTGCCTATGTATTGGTTGCCACAGCCACAATTACAGAGACACACAACTTCCTTGGTACAGCAATTCATAAAATCACGAATTGCAAATAGATCTTTCCCTGTCACCGAACTCTTAAACTCCCTTAGTCTGACAGATAAAACTGCAAATGTAACATCTCCACATCTAAACATCCCAACGGTTTTACCGCTCTACCCAGTACCTGTTGGTTTTGGAGACGTATAATGGCTGTGAATCAAGTCCTGTCCCTCAATGACCTCCTTCTTCTATATGTCACTTGCGAATCTATTCTTAGGACTGGTGGGAGAGAGCCCTGGAGTTCGGAGATGAAATGGAGGGTTCACCAACATAGAAAATCATTTATTGGGGCAAGATTCATAGATGACGTCTCGTGCTGTGGCAGGGCACGGAGGCGATCGTTTAGAGAATTCATCCAGGGTATTGAACACAAACTAGATGGGTTGAAATTTAACATTTGAGATTCATATGTCAAAATAAGCTTTTTTTTGTTGGATCTTGGATGTTCAGGAATAAGTTGGGTTTACATACAAAAACGTGACCTATCGTAAGGAGACGGCTACTAATTAGCCTCCCTGCGGTGGGATTCATATCACCCTGAAAAGCTAAAAAGAGGTATAAACCCAAAGGTGAATACCTACGTATACGTAAAACTGCTCCAGAATAAGAGATTTTTTACAACATGCAAATGACCCTTCAAGTATTTTGATAGTTTCCTGGGAAAGGGGATACCCTCCATCAGTATTGAAAGCCTGCATTAAGAACGCACTTAGGTATGACAGGAACCATCTATTGAATCCGAGGGGACCAAGTGATGAGGAAACCCATTTTATAGGATAATAGGCACATATGACTACCGAAAACAATGATGTAATGAAGATCTTGCGGAGATATTGGGGTATATTGCATTGTGACTAAAGAGTCCTAACTGACTGTGCTCTCTATAACTCCTCAAGTGACATATAGAAGAGGACGGTCATGAGGGACAGACCGATTCACAGCCATTATAACGTCCCCACAACCAACAGTACATGGTTAGAACTTAAACGTGCTGGGAATGTTTGATGCGAAGAATGTAACATTGCAAGTATGCTGTCAGACTAAGGAGTTTAAGAGTTCGGTGACAGGGAGATCTATGCGATTGTGATTTTATGAATTGCTGTAGCCATAGAAGTGTTTATCTCTGTAATTGTAGCTTGTGGCAAACAATACATAGGCAAGAACGGACCAACATTAAAAATCCGCATAGTAACACTTAGGGGATGTGCGACATAGACGTTTGACACTCCTCTTGCCAGGCATATCTGGATGACAGATGGAACTCCTCGGGCCTGATGTTTCTGTGTATGAAAAGATAAACTCGACATTAAGAAAAGGAAATCCTGGATCAAAAATTACTTTGTAAGTAAACAGGATGACACTTTAGAAATAAAACGATACAGCCAGAGTTCATAACGAACTCTATATTTGGCTGTTTATTTGAAATCCTCTGGTGCTAATATATTTTAACGTGTCCTCTGATATCCTGTAGGCTCATAAGATAGAAAATAAGTGATTGTATCTGGGCAAATAGCCATAATTATATATCTATTATCTCAGGGAATTATAATATTCTTGATCCCGAAATTTATACTCTTTGTATAGCAATCTGTATTGATTCATTTTTTCAAATGATGCTTTTCTGTGTCCTATTGGGTTATCCCTCTTTTAGATCTTCTTATGGGTTATATTTTGGCCCAATGAGAATATATAGGTGGTATACTGAAACGTTTATTATCTGACCACCAGATGTGATATAAATAAATATAGGCTGTAGCTGTTTATACCCTTAAGATATGTAGGCCTATATCTATTTATTGGGATGAGATTTGGGTGTGAAAGCGGGATCTGCGTGCCTGCTGATGGTGTAGGTTTGGCTTGTGGTAGTTGACAGCACTAAATCTCTGGATGAAAGGAGAAATAGAACAGGACATCTTGCCACAACATCATCGTTGAAATTGAGATGTATGTGGTGGGAGAGTCTGAGTGGGACGCGCGTTGTTGGCGCCTGCGCTGATGATTTTGGCCGGTGATTATGCCGCGCATGCGCAGTAGAAATGTGACGCCGAGCTTTGGCGCACGCACGGCGGAGCGGTGCATATTCATGGTGCCGCTCTTTGCCACACATGCGAAGTAGCGACTTGAAGTGCCGAGTTATCGGCGCGTGCCGGAGCTGAACGGCACGGTTGCCATAACGCTGCCTAACGCCGCGCATGCGCAGTAGCGTTATGAAGCGCCGAGTGGTGAGCGCACCTGAGACGGCAACACAGCGGCATTTGACCTATTTAAGATGGATACAGGACATAGTAACATTCCCTACCACGGACGATATATATAGATATTTACCCCATAATGAGAAAAATTGAGCAGTGTCATATCAGTGACTGTGAGTCTTTTGAGTCCATTTATTTGGGACTCTACAGAATTAGCGATAACTGTGTTTGGATTTGAACTGATATATCTTTAAAAACATTGCCACAACAGATTAAATATGTTGAATAGTTTCATGGTGGTTGATAGGACACAAAGTAAATTTAAACGGTGAGCCTACAAAGACTAGGCAGTCCTTATCGGGACGATTATTTGGTCTATTTGAGGATAAGTGTAGGGAAAATAGAAGGGACAGTGTTTATTTGTATCTATATAAAATTGAGATAGAACTTTGAGATATGTCTAATCGTATTTTTATGGGTATATATTAAAAGTTATATTTTAGAGTTTGGAGTTGTTTAAACTTGTTGGTACCCTTTTAGGAATTATCTTAAGCGGTTGTGCCTAACTTAGGGTGCGCTCTCAATGGTTGTGGCCGATCTATAGGGCGACCTACTCTGCCGAAGGGGCTATCACCCTTTGGGTCAGCCCTACTGCACTGTTACTATATTTATAGGGACCAGCAATTTTTGTTCTCTCTAGGAGAAGAAATCATGGTGTTTTTTTGCGTTTCCTTCGTTTAAATGGGCATTTTTTTAACGTACATCAAGTAAATTATTTTTAATTGGCGGTTTTTCTTTCACTGTGAATTTTGCTACAATAATAACCCAAATAGGTAAAATTAGATTTATGTCTGTGAGTTTTACATAGAAAAATTAAAAAGTCATGGCTGTCAGCCTATGGTGATGCAAAAACATATTTTCTTTTTAAATAAAAGTGTTGAGTAAAAGCAGTAAACCATAAAATAAATTGTAAAGTTGGTATCGCTGTGATCATATCAACCTGCGGAATAAAATTAACATGTCATTTATACCAAACGGGGAATGCTGTAAAAAATAAAAATAAAAAACATTACCAGGATTGCTGTATTTTTTTATCCCACCTCCCATAAACCATGATAAAACGCAATCAAAGCAATATATGAACTTCCTAATGGTACCAATGAAAACGTCAACTCATCCCACAGAAAACAAGGCCTTAATCACCTCTATATACAGAAAAATTAAAAAGTTATAACTACCAGAAAATAGCGACATAAAAAAACAACTTTTTACAAAAACATTTCTACTGTGTCAAAGTAGTAAAACATAAAAAGTATATAAAATTGATATTGTTCTAATTGTAACGACCCGCATAGTAAAGTTGTCATGTTATTTATACCACACGGTAAACACTGTAAAAATGCAACCCAATAACACAACGGCGGAATATCTTTTTTTTTCATGGCCCAATGCGAAAAAACTGTGAAACATTTGTGAGCCCAAAATGATTAATGCACCCCTAGATGAATTCCCTGACAGGTGTTAATTTCAAAATGGGGTGACTTCTGGAAGGTTTCAAATGCGAAATGGCACCCACAAAAATCTGCTTTCCAAAAGAGAAATCGCACTTTCTCCCTTCTATGCCCTGTCATGCGCCCAAACAGCAGTTTTCACCCACATATAGGGTATTGTTGAACTTGGGAGGAATTGTGTAACAAATTTTGAGGTGATTTCTTGTGAAAATAAAACATGTTCAGCTAAATGCTAGTCTAACAACGCTGATATTTTAAAAATGCTGTCAGATAACCACATCCTATATCCCAGGACAAAGATTGGAGGAGGTCTTTTCTTTTTCTCTTTTTATTGGGCTTATGTCACCTTGTTTAAAACTGCTAGCGCTAAGAGCGATAACGATTAAGGCTATGTCTACACTGCAGTGGACAAAAAAACGACCTAACACTATTTACTAAAACGTTTCATTGAAACTGAATTTTTCTGTCCACTCCTGTCAAAGCAGCTGAAAAACGTCCTCGTTTTTTTTTTGGCGCATTTTTTGGAGCGGGTATTTTTTTGAAGCGTCTTTTTAGCTCTGCTTTTTAATGTAATGCACAAATTAAGCCATTGGATGTAAACTACACCCTCAGCAGGTGGAGTTAACATGTTCACTTCCTTTAGATCACTGTAGCCATTTTAGAGCATCCATTGTCCCTTTTGTGGGCTGCTGGGTGCTACTGCTTTATTAAATTTTACAACCAGTTCTTGGCAACCAAAATCCACAAAAACCCACATTACCATTCATAACAGCAAGATAAACTGTATTAGCGTCAAAATCCTGTAAAGAAAAGGATTTTAGCGGCACAATCAAAAAAAACGCATTAATTGCGCCAAATTCCATTAAAAAAAATATATTTTAGTGGTCAGAAGCTAGATCACTTTATTAGCGCCCAAAATCTGTAAAAATATGGATGTAGCACAAAATCCAGAAAAATAAAAACGGATTCTGGCGCCGAAAATCCGAAAAATAATTTTTTTCTCTGCGTCAAAAAGCTAGATCACTTATTAGCGCCAAAATAAGTTCAGTAAAGGATTTTAGAGCCAAAATCCGTAAAAAAAATGGATTCTGGCCTAAAATCATAAAAAAACGGCCATTTCTAGCATCCGACACGAATAACTTATTATCGACAAAAATATGTCAGCAAAGGATGTTAGTGCCAAAATCCGTAAATAATGGATTCGCAGCAAAATTCCGTGATAGAAAAAAAACTATTTTTAGCGCCAGAAGTAAGAAACTTTTATTACACCAAAATATGTTCAGTAGAGATTTTAGTGGGCACACATCCAGTAAAAAAAACGATTCTCTGGGCGCTAAAATCCCATAAAAAAAACCTTATTTTTAGCCTCCGGCGCTAGATACATATTTTGGCGCTAATAATGTTAAAAAAAGGATTTTAGTAGTGCCTAAAATCTGGATAAAAAAAAGTATTTTTATTGTCACAAGCGAATAACATATTAATGCGTGAAAATCGGTAAAAAAAAAAAATTACGTATTTTTAGCGAAAAAATATGAATTGCGCAAAAATTGTTAGCGACCAAAAAAGCATGAATCTCTGTAATTACAAAAGGGTACATAAAAGGACACATCAAACACTTGTATGCAAATTTGATAAAGAGTAACCTTGTTACCACCCATTATAGGTGTACATGGGCTCTGGGAGGGTTTTTATTGATAAATCGTGGCAAAAAAACAGAGCGAAGAACCGCGGCAAAAAAACATGCCAAAAGACGTCCAGCGCTTTACATAGACTCCTCTATAAAATTTATCTAGCCCGGCTCAGGCGTTTTTTAGAACATGTTTGCAAAAGAAGTCCAGTAAAAAAAAACGAGCAAAAACAAAAGCTTCAGTGTAACAGCAGGAGGTTTTACATTAAAGTCATGGGAGATGATTACAGTCCCGTTTTCCCAGACGTATTTTTAGAAAACGAATACGCTGAAAAAACGGACCGTTTTTTTCTGTGCAATGTAGACATAGCCTAACGCAGACAGTCATGTTGAGCGAATGCGTTGCTATCGAGATCGAGCGATAGATCCGATAGTCGGCCCCCGGGCCGCTATCGATAAGGTTTTTCGATAGTGAGCATCGATTATGAGCGATTACACATAAAAGTCTATGGGAGAGCAACAACACCTTCATTTTACAACCCAACAAGGCTGGAGAATCTTGAATTAACATCCACAACAGTCAAATCGATACGTGCACATCTTAGGCAACACCACTTATTATAAAAGTCACAGAACCATGTCTAATCACCTGTGGTTGAATATAGAATTGCTGTTTTTAAGATTTACGTGGATGCTGCGTCAATGAACAAAGCTGGTGCGAAAAGTCAAAAAACCCGTAACTGTTATGTTTTCGTATAATACACTGTATTATTTGCATTTTTCAATTCACCTGTGTGACTTAGAATTGCGTTTTTAAGATTTAGTGGTGCTTGGGAGGAATTGTGTAAAAAATTTTGAGTGATTTCTTGTGAAAATAAAACATGTTCAGCTAATGCTATGTCTACACGGCTGATATTAAAATGCTGTCAGATAACCACACCCTATATCCCAGGGCAAAGATTGGAGGAGGTCTTTTCTTTTTCTCTTTTTATTGGCTTGTCTCTTTATGTGTAAAACTGCTAGCTGTAGAGAGCGTACTTTAAGGCTAGTCACCGCAGGGGGACAAAAACTACCTGAAACAAATTACAAAACGTTCATGAAATGAGTTTTCGTCCACTGCCTTCAAAAGCGCTAAAAAAAAGTCCGTTTTTTGGCGCATTTTTTGGGGGTTTTTTTGAACGTCTTTGCTCGCTTTTTAATGTATGCAAAAATTTAAAGCCATTGGATGAAAACTCCCCCCTACAGGTGGATTTAACGTTCACTTCCTTTAGATCCTGAGCCATTTTGAGCACTTGTCCTTTGTTGCGCTGGGTGCTACTGCTTTATTAAATTTACACCAGATTCTTGCACCCCAAAAATCCACAAAAAAAAACAATATCTTTCCATCACAAGATAACTGTATTAGCTCAAAAAACTGTAAAAAAAAGGATTTTAGCGGCAAAATAAAAAAAAACGCATTATTGCGCCAAATTCCCTTTAAAAAAAAAATTTTTATGTCAAACTAGATCACTTTATTTCGCCAAAATTTTGTAAAAATAAAAGGATTTTTGCACCAAAACCATAAAAAAACGATTCGGCGCCGAAATCCTAAAAAAAAAAAAATTTTTTTTGCGTCAAAAGCTAGATCACTTTATTAGCGCCAAAATATGTTCAGTAAAGGATTTTAGAGCCAAAATCCGTAAAAAAAATGGATTCTGGCGCTAAAATCCATAAAAAAACGCATTTCTAGCATCTGACACGAGATAACTTTATTAGCGACAAAATATGTTCAGCAAAGGATTTTAGTGCCAAAATCCATAAAAAAATGGATTCTGCAGCAATATCCGTGAAAAAAACATATTTTTAGCGCCAGAAGCGAGATAACTTTATTAGCACCAAAATATGTTCAGTAGAGGATTTTAGTGGCAAAATCCGTAAAAAAAAACGATTCTGGCACTAAAATCCATTAAAAAAAAAACTTATTTTTAGCCTCCGGCGCGAGATACATATTTTGGCGCTAATAAAGTTAAAAAAAGGATTTTAGTGCCTAAATCCGTAAAAAAAAGTATTTTTATTGTCACAAGCGAGATAACTTTATTAGCATGAAAATCTGTAAAAAAAAACGTATTTTTAGCGAAAAAATATGAATTGCGCAAAAATTGTTAGCGACCAAAGCATGATCATTTTATTACAAAAGGTACATAAAAGGACACATCAAACACTTGTATGCAAATTTGATAAAGATTAACCTTTGTTACCACCCATTATAGGTGTAACTTGGGTCTCTGGGAGGGTTTTTATTGAAAAATCGTGGCAAAAAACAGAGCGAAAACGCGGCAAAAAACATGCCAAAAGACGTCCAGCGCTTTACATAGACTCCTCTAGTAAATTTTCTGCCCTGCTCTGGCGTTTTTTAGAACATGTTGCAAAAGAAGTCCAGTAAAAAAAAAACGAGCAGAAAAAAGAAGCTCAGTGTAGACAGCAGGAGGGTTTTACATTAAAACGTCTATGGGAGATGATTACAGTCGTTTTCCCAGCGTTTTTAGAAAACGAAAAACGCTGAAAAAACGGACGTTTTTCTGTGCAGTGTAGACATAGCCTAACGCTAGACAGTAGTGTTGAGCGATTGCGTTGGCTATCGAGATCGAGCGATAGTCGATAGTCGGCCGCTATCGATAAGGTTTTTCGATAGTGAGCATCGATTATGAGCGATTACCATTAAAGTCTATGGGAGAGCAACAACACCTTCATTATTACCCCCAAAAACAAGGCTGGAGAAGCTAAATTTTAACTCCACAACGTCAAATGGATACGGCCATCTTAGGCAACCACTTAGGTTATAAAAGTCACAAAACCCTTTAAATTTCCCCTGTGGTGAAAAAAATTGCTTTTTTAAGATTTTACGGGATGCTCGTCAATGAACAAAGCGGGGCGCAAAAGTCAAAAAACAGTAATGTTATTTTTTTTCGTATAATACACGGATTATTTGCACCTTTTAATTCACCTGTGGTACTATAAATTTGCTTTTTTAAAGATTTACGGGATGCGGCGTCAATAAAAAATTTGGGGTGCGCAAAATAAAAAAAACACGTATCTGTTTATTTTTTCGTATAATACCGGGTATTATTTTCACCTTTCAATTTCCCCTGGGGACTATAGAATTGCTGTTTTAAAAATTTACGGGATGCTGCTCAATGAACAAAGTGGGTGCCAAAAATAAAAAAACACAATCTGTTTTTTTGTAAATAACGGTTTTTTTTGCCCTTTCAATTCCCTGTGGGATATAGAATTGCTTTTTTAAATTTACGTGGTCTGGTCAATAACAATGTGGGTGCGAAAAAGTCAAAAGACACGTAACTGTTATTTTTTCGTATGATCCCACGGATTTTTGGGCAACAAAAAAACCCTGTTCTGACTCAAGATTGCTGGAGAAATTTAACTGAAAGGTGGATATATCAACAGTACGGTGAAAATGGGTAAAAATTAAAATGAACAATATCGAATTGTATACTGAAAAATAAAAAGGGAGTTTTGCAGCAAACAAAAGACCTGCAGTTACTAGAAATGATGTTATCCAATATAAGTTTCAAGCTCCCCCAATATCCGGAAAATTTCAATAGAAAAAGTTAAAAAAAAGATTTCCACTACAATGTCACACTAATCGGGTAAACTTTTACCCATGTTTTTTTATAATAGAGCTTGTCTGTGTTCCCCCCGCGGCCCCCCCCCCCTGCTCCCCCGCCGTGAATTTACGCGGAAAAAATGCGTTTTAAAAAATTCTCTAGCTAACTAAAAAAATCTTAAATCCAAATATAAAAAAATTGGAAAGGTTCACAGCTAAAGAGGGGTTTCTCGTCCCCAGAAATAGACAAATTTCGCTGGGGCTGTTTGGCCCGGGCAGGCGCAGGTCCTATCCCTAAGACGCTGAGAGACCTGGGGCTAAAACAGAAACCTTTTCTATGTAAATAGAGGTCATTGTTTTTTTTCCACCCGTCGAAACCCATAACTCCCTCGACGCGCAACACTCCACCTGCTCTATTCGTAATCTGATTTGCTGGCCGCCAAAAATTACAGGAACGCCGAAAAAGGCGCGATCTTAATAGATGATCCAGTTTTTTAACCCTTAATTATCGCATGTCTAGAAATTTCGATCACCAAAAAATTTTTCCGATTTAAAACTTTTTCGATAAAATCGCCCCCAAACACTACTAACAGTCTAAAGTCCTGGACTTGATTCCACAGCTTATCGAGAATTCGCCAGGGAAAGGGCACCCATCATCTTTAACAGTAAAAAGAAGTGGTGAAGTGTTACCAAACCGGTTACCCTTTTAATTTGGCCATTTGTTTAAAAAGTTTATCTGATGAAAAAAGTCAATTTTAAACCTACAGTGAAGCAGTGAGTACGGAAGAACTTTGACACAAATTGGCCCTCGGGGGAAGTTCAGCGATGAAAAGATTTTGAAAGAAGTGGGGTGGGGCCCAAATTTAACAGCAAATGAAGACGTGCAGCGGCACTAATGGGCATTTTTTGAGAATCAGTCTGTAACCACCCAAATGGCTGTGTTGTTCAAGGAGGATGGCAGATCCGTGATAAAGTTCACGATGTGGGTCCAAGTAACATCTGATTTAGACAAAAGCTGCAGAAAGCCAAAGGGGTTTGACTGGGGGGAAATTTTTTGCGGAATACGGTGTTTTGAGGGGCATATTCTAGGGCACACTCAGCCAAGAAGAGGGGACGGCCCCTTTAAAGTTCTCACGCTGTTGAAGTGGAGCAGTAAATTGAAACAAAAATAAAGGACCATCAGCTTCCCCCTGTAGAAAATAGTTTTTTTACGATGTAAGTTTGATGGATGACAAGCCCCCTTCAGCAGTGGGCCACTCTTCCAAGGACAACTTAATGGCCAGTACTTCCCAATCCCCAATGGTGTAGTTTTTCCCTGTGAGGGAGAAGATCTTGGAAAAAAACCTCACGAGTAATTAGTTTTACCACTAAAAGTTTTGTCGTTAAGGACCGCCCCAGCTCCCACAGAGGAAGCATCTACCTCGAGGAAGAGGGCTTTCTCCAGGTCCCGGGTCCCCGGATAGGTGCAGAGGCAAACGCAGACTTCACACAGGAGAAGGCTTACCCTGTTTCAGGTGGACAAAGTTTGTAATTTTTGTTCTTCTTAGTAAGCGCCACAATTGACAGAATAAACTGACAGTAGTTGGCAAATCCCAGGAAGCGCTTTATGGCCCGAAGGCTTACCGGTCAAGGCCATTGCAGAATAGCCGACAGTTTGACAGCGTCCATCTGAAGTCCTCTGTCTGAGACTATGTAACCGATGAAAAGCATGAAGGTCTGTTTGAAGATGAATTTCTCCAGCTTAGCATAAAGCTGATTGTGTCGTTCTCTTAGAACCTTAGAACCTGGCATACGTAAGGCCGATGAGATTCTAGATTGTCGAGAAGACCACAAAATATCGTCCCGAAAATACAACAAAAAGAATTTTAAGAGGGGCTCTGAAACTTGTTAACAAATTCTTAAAAGACGGCAAGAGCAATGCATAGGCCGAAGGGTATCACTGGATATTTGAAGTGACCGTCCTGGGTATTAAATGCAGTCTTCCATTCATCACCCTCACAAATTATGATGAGGTTATAGACTCTCTTTTAGTCTAACTTCGTGAAGACCTTTGCTCTCCAGAGCCTGTCAAAGAGCTCTGAGATTAGTGGTAGCGGATACCGATTCTTCATGGTTATTTTGTTTAAACCCCGATAGTCTATCCCACGAAGAAAAAAACGGCACCGGATAGAGAGCAAGACCTGAAGATAAAACCTTTTTGAATGTTCTCTTAAATATAGGCCAACATGGCCTGAGTCTCTGGCACAGATTATGGATAGACCCTGCCCTATAGATAGCTTATACCTGGTAGAAGGTCTATGGAGCAGTCGAGTTCCCCAAAAATGCTGTGGAATTTGTCCATGAGCCTATGCCAGAGCATCCCCGGTGAGGCGACTGTCCACGAATGCCACCTGGAGGTGTTATGTGGGAAACTGATTAACCATGAGTTCCACATGCATAGTACACTGCGTAATGAAACCCCTACAGGCCTTAGGGTTTCTGTCATATTGAGGTGGCAAGGAGAAATGCAGCTAATGGGCCAACAGATGCCACAGGAACCATGGGTGGAAAAGTAGCAGTAGTTGAAGTGGTGATAGTGGTTACTGGACTGCAAGGAGTTGGTGCATCATGGTGGTCAGTTGGTTAATAAGTTCAACTGCTGAGCAATTTGTTGCGACTGCTGGGCAACTACCATGGTGATGTCTTGAAGGTTTGGCTTGGGCACCACGGTGGGATCCATGGCCGGATCTAACTGTTAGTGGATCCACTGGACCACCGCAAGTGGTGGTGTAAGTTGCATCAGGGTGCGGAGTCTAAGGGGCCCTCGGCTTTCACCAGAACCCACCGTGGGCGGGACTTGCTGCTACTCCTGGCGTGACTGCTTGTGGCAGTGGCCAAGGTGTAGCAAAGTTCAGATTTTTAAGACAAGCTCGTAGTCATGGACAGGCTGGAATGTCAAAGCAGGCAGCACGCAGAGCATGGTTAAGGGACTAAGGCAGGAGGTCTGATACTCAAACGAGACAGACAGGCAAAGGAACGCTTTCTCTGGAAGAATGGACGCAATAAATCCAGCAAGGACATGGGGGTAGAGGCAGGACTAAATAGGGTCAGTGCCCAGCGATAACGAATCACCGGCATGCTCGCCTTTTAAAATATACAGGGCTGGCAGGCAAGCGCTTTAGGGAACAGAGACGCATGCGTCGGCCAGCAGGAAAACAGCAGGGAGCGAGGAAAGGTGAGTATGGGAACAGAGACCGGGTATAGCGATTGTGCCCATGGCCCAACGTGCCTATTAACCCATAACATTGCCTATAAAAGGCTATTATTACCAAGGTGCCACACAAAAAATATCTCATGATGGGTAAAACTGTCTCAAGCCCTTCTCGACCTTATTGTCTCCAAATGTACTTAGGGCATTGGTTAAAGAATTTCGAAACTACTCAAGTTCCAGAGAGCACTATTGGGAGCATAATCCAAAAGTGGCAAGAACATAATTTCACCATAAACAGACCATGACCAGGTGCTTCACACAAGATTTCAGACAGTGGAGTGAAACGAATAATCAGAAGAGTTGTTCTAGAACCAAGGAGCACCTGTGGAGAGCTACAGAAAGACCTGGAATCAAATAATAAGTAATGTACTAAACTTCCATGGCCAATCATGTCATTTCTCATTATTACACATAACTTAATTTATGGATATGTATAGTTTGATTTCTTTTCCTGTGTGGATTGTATGGGTCATTACCAACATCTGGTGAAAAATTTATGTCAGAAATAAATTTACTTAGAAAATTGGTGATGTGTTTAATACTTATTTCACCTGCTGTACATACTTTACAGAACGGAATCTAGACAGTCTTATAATTTATACCATCATTCTTTGGTAGAAATTATTTTCTTTTTAATAAAGAACCTTTTAACAAGATGGATCATTTCTGCCATACAGTATCTCACAAAAGTGAGTACACCCCTCACATTTTTGTAAATATTTTATTATATCTTTTCATGGGATATCACAGGAGATGTAACACTCGAACACAATGTACAGTAATCAGTGCACAGTTTATATAACATGTAGATTTGATGTGCCCTCAAAATAACTCCACACAAAGTCGTTAATGTCTAAACCGCTGGCAACAAAAGTGTCAAGGACTTTATTAGACAAACAAAAGGTACAACAACATAAAAAGGAAAAAACAAAAAGGTGGATCCTTAGGAACGTGGGGGAAATCAGAGAGTCCAGAAAGCCAAGAAACAGAACAGCATATCAGACTAACCAAACAGAAGTTCAGATGAGGCAAAAACAGAAATGACCAGAGAAGCCATGTAGCAGCGAACCAGCACAGCTCAGCAAACACAGTGCAACAAAATCTCAGGCACCTAGGAGAATGAGGGCCTAGACTATAGATCCTCTAGGGATTGGGAGGGGCATCAGCTGAGTGCCGATTAACTATTTCCATGCTGGCAGGCACTGCATATACTGAATAGCCTCCAGGATCAAATCTGAAGCCTCCGGACCCTCAATACGCCCTAAGGGATCTGGATCATCGGCAGACGTGGTAATGGGCACCAGATTATCACCAGACATGGCATTGGACACCGGATCATCACGAGTCGTGGCAGAGGGCACAGGATCATCAGCGGACGTGGCAGCGGGCAAGGGATCATCACCAGACATGACAGCAGGCACAGGATCATCACCAGACATGGCAGCGGGCACAGAATCGTCAGCAGATGTGGCAGCAGGCACAGGATCAATTTGGGGGGGCAGCCATCCTAAAGGCCTAAGACATTCAGCCAGTTTGCACAAATCTGCTGCCAATATCTGAACAAGCCTTACTTCCCAATGATCCATATTAGGCATGAGATTATGTCAGGTTGTTGTACGAAGGACTTTATTAAACAAATGAAAACATATAACAACACAACAAGGAAAAAACGTAATAAACAAAAAGGTGAATCCTTGGAAACGTGGGTGAAAAACAGAGATTCCAGAAAGCCAAAAAACAAAACAGCATATCAGACTAACCAAACAGAAGTCCAGGTAAACCAAAGACAGAAATGGCCAGAGAAGCTGCGCAGCAGCAAACCAGCACAGCACAGCTCAGAAAACACAATGCAACAAACTCTCAGGCACCTAGAAAAACAAGAGCCTGGACTATATAGATCCCCTAGAGAATGAGATGGGTGTCAACTGAGTGTTAAGTTACATAGTTACATAGTTGTACGGTTGAAAGAAGACACGTGTCCATCAAGTTCAACCAAGGGTGGGGAAAATGTGGGTGATGGGAGAGAGACAAGGACATTATGCCCAGGCTCATCACTGGTTAATGCCCTGAAACCCACAAGGCAAGAACTAATCTGCTCCAGTGGAGACCATATCTCTGACCCCAGAGCCTGCACCAACCAGATCCAGAATTTTACATGGCTACATACGCATTAATATTCTTTAGTTCCAGGTAGGTATCTAAGCCTTTCTTGAAACTCTCTACAGTTCCTGCCGGGACCAGCTCCTCAGGCAGGCTATTCCACAGATTCACAGTTCTTACAGTGAAGAACGCTTTTCTCCTCTGGAGATTGAATCCTTTTTTTCTATATTTAAAGGGAATGTCCCCTTGTCTTTTGAGGGGGCTTTACTTGAAATAATTTTTCCCCATACTTTTTGTAGGGACCATTTATATATTTATATAAATTAATCATGTCCTCGAAGCCGTCTTTTCTCAAGACTAAGTAAGTTCAATTCTACTAACCTCTCCTCATAACAAAGATGCTCCATTCCCCTTATAAGTTTGGTTGCTCATCTTTGCACTCTCTCTAGCTACATTACATCTTTTCTGTAAACTGGAGCCCAGAACTGAACAGCACCAATGCTTTATACAGCGGTAGAATTACATCCTTGTCCCGCAAGTCCATGCCTCTTTTAATACACGCCAATATCTTACTTGCCTTAGAGGCAGCTGATTGACATTGTATGCTGTTCTGTAGTCTATGATCTACAAGAACGCCCAGATCTTTCTCAACAGGCGAGTCTCCAAGTTTTTCTCCCCCTAGGACATATGATGCCTGTAGATTATTTCTCCCCAGATGCAGAACCTTACATTTATCCACATTGAACCCCATTTGCCAAGTGGATGCCCAAGCACTCAGTGTGTCCAGGTCTGCTTGCAATTTATGAGCATCTTCCATAAATTGCACTACCCTGCATAGTTTGATGTCATCTGCAAAAATCGAAACCGTGCTATTGATCCCTTCCACTATATAGTTAATAAATACATTAAATAAGAGAGGACCTAATACTGAGCCCTGCGGCACACCACTCACAATCGGGGACTACTCAGAGTAGGATTCATTTACCACCACTCTCTGAGTACGATCCAGCAGCCAGTTTTTAATCCAATTACACACTGTTTTCTCTAACCCAATGGATTCTAATTTACCTAACAAACGCTTATGCGGGACAGTGTCAAATGCCTTTGCAAAGTCTAAAAACACAATATCCACAGCTGCCCCGCTATCCAGACTTCTACTCACCTCCTCATAAAAACAGATGAGATTTGTCTGACAGCTTCTGTCCTTAGTAAATCCATGCTGGCAATCATTAATAATATTGTGTTTGTCAACATACTCCTGTATATAGTCCCTTATGAGCCCCTCAAACATTTTTCCCACAACAGATGTTAAACTTACTGGTCTATAGTTACCTGGGCAAGACTCGGAACCTTGTGGGAAGCTGGGAACGACAGTTGCCTTGCGCCAGTCTCCTGGTACTCGACCAGTCACCAGGGAATCTCTACAGATCCTGTACCGGGGCCCAGAGATAACCGCGCTGAGCTCTTTAAGAACTCTTGGGTGAATGCAATCAGGGCCTGGAGCCTTGTTCACATTCAGTTTATTTAACTTGGCTTTGACTTTTTGTACACTGCAAATAATTATAGCAGATGATGTATTAACAGTACTGCCACCACCTACTTCTGAACTTGGCCCACCCCCATCAACTACTATTTCATTGATAGTATATACTGAGCTGAAGAACCTATTTAGTTCCTCTGCCTTCTCTTGGTCACCAGTGACCAGCTCCCCATCACATGTTTTTAAGCGTCCTACTTGCTCTGACTTTGGCTTTTTGGCATTTATATGCTTAAAGAATTTCTTGGGGTTAGTCTTGCTGTCCTTGGCCACCTGCCTTTCATTTTGAATTTTAGCTGCTTTTATCACTTTTTAACAGATTTTATTAAGCTCTCTATAATTTTCAAAGGCTGATGCCGACCCCTCTGACTTATATTTTTAAATGCCCTTTTTTATTGTTTATTGCCCTCTTAACAGAAGGTAGAAGCCATGTCGGTTTTAGTTTTAGTCGCTTATACTTGTTACCCATAGGAATATATTTTGCAATAAATTTCCCCAAAGTATATTTAAAGCTCCCCCACTTGGCTTCTATATCACTATTTGCTAATAGCTGCTCCCAGTCTAGATTCTGTATTGTATCCCTCAATAAGGAAAATTTGAACCTTTTAAAATTAAATGTTTTTGCCTTCCCACTCTGTTTTTATTTTTTCCAGTTTACACTAAAATGAATTATATTATTGTCACTGTTACCAAGATTTTCAGAAACCGTGACCGCTCCGACTAGTTCTGCTTTGTTAGAAATGACCAGATCCAACAGAGCATCACTTCTAGTGGGTTCCTCCACAAACTGCCCCATAAAATTATCCTCTAACAGATTGAGGAACTTCCTTCCCTTTTCAGTTGATGCAGAACTGTGACCCCAGTCAATGCCTGGGAAATTAAAGTCACCCATTATTATTACTGTACCTGCCTGTGCTGCCCGCACCATTTGATTATGCATCTGTTCTTCTATCTCCTCAGTGATGTTCGGGGGTCTATAGATTACACCAAAAATAGTATTTTCTGCATTATTCCCCCCTTGTATTTCCACCCACAATGATTCCACATCATTAGCTACTCCTCCCTGTATTACCTCTTTCACATTTGCCTTCATATTACTCCTTACATACAGACACACTCCTCCTCCCCTCCTGTTCGCTCTGTCTTTCCTAAATAGATTAAAACCTTGAATGTTGACTTCCCAATCATGCGTGGTGTCCAGCCATGTTTCAGCAATACCTACCACATCAATCAGCTCCCCTCCAACTAGCGCCTCAAGTTCCCCCATTTTGGTTGCAAGACTTCTAGCATTTGTGAATAGACATTTTAAGTTCCCTTCCAGTTTTACACTTTCCGTCAACGGTTTAGGATTGTATCTAACATGTTCATTAGACAGCATGGGATCATACATTACCCGATCAGTAGACAGCATGGGATTAAACGTTACCTGTTCAGATGACGGCATTCAATTAAACATCTCTCCTTCGGTAAATGGCATGGGTTATACATTACCCTTTCAGATGATGGCAGGGGATTATACATTATACCTTTTTTAGACAGCATGTGATTATTTATTACACAATTAGTAGATGGCATGAGATTACATGAGATATTGCGGACACCTATATCTTCAATGCTGGTTTGCAACACATGGATCTCCTTATCCACTGGTCTACTCCACCTCCCCATTCCGCTTCTCCACCCGCTGATATAGTCTGCCCACTCTCTAACCTATCTACTCCTTCATTTTCTATATTGTCCTCCCTCCTCATCCCTAGTTTAAATACTCCCGCACCCCTTCTAGAATTCTTTCTCCCAGCACAGCAGACCCCCTTCCATTCAGGTGCAATTTATCTGTAGAAAACAGATTGTACCCCAATGAAAAATCAGCCCAGTGCTCTAAGAACCCAAACCCCTCTGTCCTACACCAAGACTTCAGCCATGCATTTAACTCCCTGAGCTCCCGCTGTCTTTCCTGAGTAGTGCATGGCACCGGCAGTATTCCGAAGAACACAACCTTGGAGGTCCTTCCCTTCAGCTTTGAGCCTAGTTCTTTAAAATTATTCTTTAGGATCCTCCACCTACCGTGTATTCTGTCATTGGTTCCAACATGGCGATTAACTATATCTGTGCTGGCAGGCACTGCATACACTGAATAGGCTCCAGGATCAAATGTGCAGACCATGACAAAAAGTTCCATTTAAGATTGCCCCACAGATGCTCAATAGGGTTTAGTTCTGGAGGGATATTTGGTCAGTCCACCACCTTTATCCTTGTTTTCTTTAGCAAAGCAGTGGTCATCTTGGAGGTGTGTTTGGGGTCGTTATCATTTTGGAATACTGCACTGTGGCCCAGTTTCCAAAGGGAGGGGATCATCTTCTGCTTCGGTATGTCACAGTACATGTTGGTATTAATGGTTCCCTCAATGAATTGTAGCTCTCCACAGCCGGCAGCGCTCATGCAGCCCCAAAACCATGACACTCCCACCTCCATGCTAGACTGTAGGCAAGACACTTTTGTCTTTGTACTCCTCACCTGCCACACACGCTTGACACCATCTAAACCATCAGGGCACAGGACATGGTTCCAGTAATACATGTCCTTAGTCTACTTATCTTCAGCAAACTGTTTGCGGACTTTCTTATGTATCATCTTTAGACAAGGTTTTCTTCGTGGGTGACAGCCATGCAGACCAATTTGATGCAATGTTCGGTGTATAGTCCGAGCACTGATAGGCTGACCCCCGACCCCTTTAACCTCTGCAGTAATGCTGGCAGCAGTCATGTGTCTATTTTAAGAGGACAATCTCTGGATATGATGCTGAGCATGTGCACTTAACGTCTTTGATCGACCATGGCGAGGTCTGTTCTGAGTGTAACCTGTCATATTAAACTGCTGTATGGTCTTGGCCACAGTGCTGCAGCTCAGTTTCAGGGTGTTGGCAATTTTTTTTATAGCCTAAGCCATCTTTATGTTAAGCATAAATAACCTCAGACAGTCCTTTGCCATGAGATGCCATGTTGAACTTCCACTGAAAAGTATGAGAAAGTGTGAGAGCCATAGCATCAAATTTAACACGCCTGCTCCCCATTCATACCTGAGACCTTGCAACAGTAATAAGTCACATGACACAGTGGAGGGAAAATGGCAAATTAGGCACAATTTGTCCATTTTCTCTTAGGGGATGTACTCATTTTTGTTGCCAAGGGTTTAGACATTGATGGATGTGAGTGTTGAGTTATTTTGAGAAAAACACACATTTGCCATTGGCCTCCCAAGAAAAGATATTATACAATATATACAAAAATGTGAAGGGTGTACTCACTTTTGTGAAATACCGTAAGTTGTTTATGGTTTATCTGTGAGTAAAGATAGCCATTGGGGATCAAAATTCTGATGTAAATGACAGTATGACTGCTTTGCTCCAACTTCTGGTAAAAGTCATTAAATTGACTCACTTAGAGTGACATGTATGAAAACTGTCAAGGTGTCCATAGCAACCAATTAGAGTGCCCCTTTCATTTTTTCAGAGCACTATAGGAAATGAAAGGGGAGCTCTGATTGGTTGCTATGGGCAACAAAGAAAGTCTTAGATCAAGACAGTTTTCATACATGTGGCCCTTAAAGGGGTTTTGCCACAATGTAATGTTGACGTGGGATCCTCCAAAATGGGTATTTAATCACTTTTCTAAATATATGTGATTACAAAAAGTGAAGCCTGTGAGAGCTACAGCATTGCTCAGTCCCCCTTAGTTTCCTGAAAGTTTACATTAGACACAACCAGGACACTGACAGGAGCTGATCTGGGCGCTTGTGTGTTTGCACTTCTTATCTGATGACAAGGAACATGAAGGAGCCTGCAAGGGGCTGGGGAGAAAGTACAGTGTATAAGGCCATCTGCTATATAGACAATCCGTTGGTTGTAATATAATTATTTGAGCAAACATTGCAGACTCTCCCTTCTTCCTCACTCTCTGCTCACCCCCTCCCTCTCACCCCTGCAGCCATTCATGACAGCATGCTTTGTTTATCTTCTCTCCTGAGCAGATAAGAGGTAAGGAACTCACTTCATGTCAAAACCCCTTTAATGTTCAACCCAAATTCTGTACTTTGCAAGCACAAAACAAAGTTGATTAGCTGGACATTCTGGCTTCATGAAACACACCTATCTGAGGATGTTTTTCTGTCAATTCTATAGCTTTCATAGAACAGAAAGACAGTATTTCACTTTGCCATTCACTCTCTTCCTGGCACTCTCTTCATGTCTCTTCTGTACATATGTGGGGAACCAGAGATGAGATACCTGACATTCATGGCATCACCTGTGGAAACATTACAAATGGAATGGGTATAAATGGTAGCATGATATGTCCAGCAGGGGTCTAAGATGGTCCAAAATGTTTATTTGAGACTTATATTTAGAACTCATTTTTCACCGGGAATGTCTTTTTGGCATGGCAATGGCAGGTTTACATCTAGATAACATTTTATTCATTGTTATTTTACAGCATTTTTTTAGTTTAATCTATTACATCTAGAGTAAACACAAGTATTCCTCTTAACATTTAAATCTCAAGCTAGTCAAGCTAGTCATACATTGTTCAGAAATTTTAACTATTTATTGCTGTCTTGACGACTACAGTAGACAGATGTTGGATTTTTCTAGTCATTGTTGAATACAATACTTGGATGCCCGTATATGTCAAATGGCAGATTTGCACCCCATAAATACTTGCTAAAACCAAGCCACAGATCAAGGCAGAGACTATCGATGTCACATGGCCTTTTTGACAAATCCTTTGAGTTGTATCAGATTCTCTGTAGAGCTACAGTGAGGAGCAGAGTTTAAAGGGGTTTTGCCGGGACGTGCCTTATCTGCTAAGAAGCAAATGTAAACAAGCCATGCTGAGCTGAGAGAGCGAGAGACACAGCCAGAGCACAGAGCCGTGCATAAGGGATCGTGTGAAATGTTTACACCTCAAATAATCAAACTACAACTAGTGGATTCCGTGTTACAAAGCCTCCAACACCCTTTTCTCCACAGCAGCTTGAAGCTCCTTCATGTTCCCCCCTGTCATCGCCCATTTCATCAGATAGAGAGTGTTCTCCTGCGCCAAGCCTGGCCATCAGCTCTTGTCAGGTCATATCTAATAGAACTTTTAAGTAACTAAGGGCAGTAAGGCAGCCTGTAGCTCACATCAATGCTACAATTTTTGGTAATCACATATATTTAGAAAAGTTATTAAATGAACCCATTTGGAAGATCCCAACATCAACATTACATCGTGGCAAAACCCCTTTAAGGATCTCCACCTCTGACTGCAGCATTTGTCGCAACTGTTTGCGGGCCCATAGAAATAGACTTGGTTGTGCATGCAGAAGGTCAGAGCAAGCAGAGGTCAGCCATCACTGGGAACAGCTACAGAGATTGGATGGGCAGGTGCCGCAGGGCAGGCTGGTACGCTAAATGAATTTGACTACATCTGGTTGCAACATAACAGGCACATGATGACCACCAGGTGGGCATCACTGATTTATTTGCATGGTATATTATTGAGGTAACCAGGCTCGGACTGGGCCGCCGGGGGAACAGGTAGAATCCCCCGTGGGCCCTGCCCTGAGCCGCTGAGGGCGCCCGGATGCAGTGCCGTTCGCACCCCCGACCCTCGTCCTCGTCCCGACGCCCGAGATGAGCCGCCGCGGGAGTTGGGACTATGTACCGACTCCTAAGGCTGCGCGGTGTGTCAGCGAGCACGAGCGCCACTAGCGCTGCGCTCCGCTGATCTCCCTGGCAGGCTGAAGCGTTTAGGTCTCTTCAGCCTTGTCCAGGCGCCGGCCCCTAACTGGCTCGACGTAGGCGGCGGCGGTGACTTCACTTCAACCGCGCCGCCTATGCAGGGCGCCAGTACGGAGCCAGCGGAAGCTCGGAGCGGCCGGACGGCCAGGAGGGGAGCCGAGCAGGTAAGCTGGCTGGTTTTTTTTTTTTGTTTTTAAACTATCTAAGGGGGCCCCCTGCTATGGGGGGGCCCCTGACTACAAAGGGGGGCCCCTACTACTAAGGGGGCCCCGGGTTTTCAAGGGGGGCCCTGGCTCCAGGGCGTCGCTAGGCTGTTTTTTCGGGTCGGGCCCGAATAAAACCCCCGGGCCCCCCGAGTCTCCGGGCTCCAGCCCTCGCGCTGGGCCTGGACCCCGACGGGGCTTTCACTGCATGTGCTCCGCGGGCGCACACACAGCTGAGGGCTTTCGGGCGAGAGCGACCCCCCCGCCCCGCAACGTGTCGGACCCGCAGGCCGACACAGCGGGGCCCCCCCGGGGTCCTACCGGCTGAGGAACCCGCCGCCCCCCCCGGGCGCCTCACCGGGCAGCTCGCGATGAGGATGTCATCGCGACGCTGCCTCCCCTCGGGCGCAAGCGTGCTAGGCCGTGCGCCCGAGGAGCTGCCGGGAGGAGCGCGGGTGAAGAGGACGAGCGCCTCGCCGGGGGATTTAAGGGATATGAATGTTGTTATTTTTAACCGTTTACCTGCCTCAGTGCCCCTTAATCCCTGCTGTGGCCCCCATATACCCTTTGGGCCCCCTTACCCCTGCTGTGCCCCTAAAATGCCTCCCTGTGGCCCCCATATCCCTGCCGTGACCCCCATATACGCCTGGGGCCCCCCCATACCCCTGCCTGTCCCCCTATAATCCCTCCCTGTGGACCCCAAAACCCCTCCCTGGGGCCCCAACATCCTGGGCCCCCATACCCTTCTGGGCCCCCCAACCCTGTCTGGCCCCCTATATCTGCCTGTGCCCCATAATACCTGCCTGGGCCCCCATAATCCCTCCTGGGCCCCCATATTTGCTTGGGGGGACCCCAAACCCCTGCCTGGCCCCCAAACTGCCGTGCCCCTAAAATGCCTGCCGGGCCCCCATATATCCCCGTGGCCCCATATACTGCCTGGGCCCCCAATCCCTGCCTGGGGCCCCCCATATCCTGCCTTCCCCCTAAAATGCCTCCTGGGGCCCCCCATATGGCCTGTAGCCCCCATATCCTGCCTGTGGCCCCATAGACTGCCCGGGGCCCCCATACCCCTGTCTGTGCCCCTAAATCCTCCCTTTGGGGCCCCCATATGCTCCTGTGGCCCCCATACCCCTCTTGGGCCCCCATATGCCCCTGTCCCCCTATAATGCCTCCCGTGGCCCTTTTCGCCTTGGGGCCCCCCATACCCCTCCCTGGGGAAAAATATTCTCCCTTTGGGGCCCCCATACCCCTCCCTTTCCCCCCCATATCCCTGCCGGGCTCCCATATCCTGCCTGTGGCCCCATATCCCGACTGTGGCCCCATACCCCTGATGGGGCCCCCTACCCGACTTGGCCCCCTACCCTCCCTTGGCCACCATATGCCTGCCTGTCCCCTATTACTGCCTGTGGCCCCCATATACTGCCTGTTCCCATATACCTGCCTGTGGCCCCCATATACTCCCTGTGCCCTATATACCTGCCTGTGGCCCCATATACTGCCTGTTTTCCCTATAACCTGCCGGGGCCCCCCCTATACCCCCTCGTGACCCCATATACCCCCTCAGTGACCCTATATTTGCCTCAGTCCCCCTATATACCTTTTGGGGCCCCCTTATACTCCCCTCGTCCCCCCAAAAACTGCCTGGGCCCCATAACTCCCTTCAGTGCCCCTATATCCCTGCCCGGGGCCCCATATACTGCCTGTGCCCCCCTATATACGCCTTTGGGCCCCAAACCCCTGGGCCCCATTATCTCCCTGTGGCCCTATAATCGCTGGGCCCCATTATCGCCTTGGCCCCATATACTGCTTCAGTGCCCCCTATACCTAACGGGGGACTGCTATCCCTTTAAAATTTAAAGGGAGTTGGGGAAAATTGGGGGGTTTTTAAAATATTTGTGTCCAAATCCCCAGGGACGAGTCTTTGGGCCCGGGGGCAATCACAGAAGGGGGGAACGGGTGGAGAAGAAAAGGAAAGTGAACGACGCTGAACAAAAAGACTCTCCGGGGATCACAAATGTAACTCAGTGAATCCCTTTTATGTCTGCAGAGCCTACTAAAACTATATTACCACTAAAGGTCCCCGTATGGGGGGATATGTAATCAGAGCCTGGAAAAGCTGATAGTCAAATATGGGGGTTGCGTTCGGGCAGGGTCTGGCAGGATTTTTTTGAGCCTTAAGTTTTAATAGTTTTAGGTCTTGGTTTTGTAGGAGGGGTTTTTGTAAAGTTCACTTGTCTGGAGATTTCTCCATGTATCGGGGATTTTTTGGGGGGGCTGTTTAGGGGTAAATTGTCATATGAAGGTGAAAAAAAATTCTGAAAAAGTAAATTTGTCATTGGTGATTTTTACTGTACAGTGACTGCTGAGGGGATGGAGGGATCTGTGTGGGATGTGCAAAAATTAGGACAGGAACAGAAGGTTTTTCTCTGTAAAAAAACATCCGCAGTTTTCAATGAGGGCGAAAAATTGTTGAACCCACCCCTACCCAAAAAAAACACAAAGGGCCCAAGCCCCGGATGTTTTAGGACCCTAGCAACGCCCCTACTGGCTACTATTGGGGGCCCTGGCTATTATTGGGGGCCCTGGCTACTAAGGGGGGTCCTGGCTACTAAGGGGGCCCCTGACTACCAAGGGGGTCCCTGACTACTACGGGGGTCCCTGGCTACAAAGGGGGGGCCCTGGCTACTATGGGGGGCCCCGGGCTACAAAGGGGGGCCCCCTGGCTATAGGGGGGCCCTGGCTACTATTGGGGGCCCTGGCTACTAAGGGGGCCCCCTGACTACAAAGGGGGCCCGGCTACTATTGGGGGCCCGGTACTTTTGGGGGGCCCTGGCTACAAAGGGGGGCCCCCCTGGTACAAAGGGGGGGCCCCTGGCTACTTTTGGGGCCCTGGCACTATTGGGGCCCGGCTACTTTTGGGGGCCCTTGGCTACTAAGGGGCCCCCTGATACAAGGGGGCCCTGGCACTTTTGGGGGGCCCCTACTACTAAGGGGCCCCTGGCACAAAGGGGGGCCCTGGTACTAATTGGGGTCCCGGGCTACTAAGGGGGCCCCTACTATAAGGGGGCCCCCTGACTACTATTGGGGGCCCGGTACAAAGGGGGGCCCCTGACTACTAAGGGGGGCCTTGGCACTAAGGGGGGCCCCCTGTTTTAGGGGAGCCCGGGCTACAAGGGGGCCCTGACTACTAAGGGGGGGCCCTGGCTACTCTTGGGGGGGCCTCTGACTACTAAGGGGGGCCCTGGCTACTAAGGGAGGGCCTGACTACTATTGGGGGCCCTGGCTACTAAGGGGGCCCCTGACTACTAGGGGGGGCCCTGGTACATTTGGGCCCTGGCTACAAAGGGGCCCCTGATAAAAGGGGGGCCCCCGGGCCCTACAAAAGGGGGGCCCTGGCTACAAGGGGCCCCCTGACTACTAAGGGGGCCCTGGCTACAAGGGCCCCCCCTTACTAAGGGGGCCCCTGGCTACATGGGGGCCCGGGTACAAAAGGGGGGCCCCTTTACTACAAAGGGGGGCCCTGACACAAAGGGGGGGCCCTGGCTACTAGGGGGGGCCCTGGCTACAAAGGGGGGCCCCTGGCACTAAGGGGCCCCTGGCTACTATTGGGGGCCCTGGATACAAAGGGGGCCCCTGGATACAAAGGGGGGGCCCGGGCTACTATTGGGGCCCCTGACTAAAAGGGGGGCCCGGGCACTATGGGGGCCTCGAGTACTAAGGGGGGCCGTGGCTACTATAGGGGGCCCTGGCGACAATGGTGGGCCCTGGTACTAAGGGGGCCCCTGACTACATGGGACCCCTGACTATTTGGGGGGGCCCTGGCTACTAGGGGACCCGGGGCTACTAAGGGGGGGCCCTGGCTACTATGGGGGGCCCTGACTAAAGGGGGCCCTGGTACTATGGGGGGCCTGCTACTAAGGGGGGCCCCGGGTACAGGGGGGGGCCTGGTACTAAGGGGGGCCCTGACTACAAGGGGAGGCCCTGGTACTAAGAGGGGCCCTGTCCTATTGGGGGCCCCTGGCTACTATGGGGGCCTGACTAAAAGGGGGGCCCGGCAAACAAATGGGGGCCCTACTTATTGGGGGCCCTGGCTACAAGGGGGGCCCGGCTCTAAAGGTGGCCCCTGACTACATAAAAGGGGGCCCCTGACACATAAAGGTGCCCCTGGCTACAAAAAAGGTGGCCCCTGACTACATAAAGGGGGCCCCTGACACATAAGGTGCCCCTGGCTCATAAAGGGGCCCGGGCTACAAAGGGGGGCCCCTGGCTATTTAAAAGGGTTGTTCATTCGAGCTTTCAGCTTGTCAGTGCCCCTGGTAATTAAAATGAGGGGCTGCTTTTGGTCTTTCTCTTCTGCTCCCTTCCCCCCTCCATCCACACAGGCAGTATGTAATTTCTATACAGGGGGGGGGGGGGGGGGGGGGGGTTTGGCTCAGAGTTCACCCTTGTTGCCTGCCCAGGTTGTTCAGGAGAGGGTGATCTATGATGTAGAGAGGTCTGTGAAGCTGCTGTGTATCAAAAAAGCAGAGGGGATGCTTGTGCCTAATCCCCCCCTTAGCTTACAATCTCCACATTCCCCGCAACAACAAGGGAAGTGTTACTATACTCAGGATGTCTCACTAATACAGGAGACAAAAAAAGTATTCACATGCCTGATTTACATATTAGTATGTCACATTCCAAAGACATATCATGTTATAGTAACAGAAGGGCATCTGTCACATCTATCTTGAGAGAGCAGGGGGAAGCAGGCACAAAGGGTTAAAACCCGCGCTGGAACGACCAAGTCCCCCCCCCTCCAAAGCATTCTGTGCGGAGGGCTCTTGCTCCGACCTGTCTTCAAAGGTGATGAGTCATTAAACCCCACAGCCATAAGTAAGGACAACAGGGCAGCTACTATAAGATTTGAGAAGCTGATGATAATCAACAGGGTAGCTCAAAATCATGGGCTTTTTTAATGAACTATATTGCAAAAGCTGCTTGTTTTTTAAAGTCTTTAAATTAAAAACCCCCTCATTGAGCGAACAACCCCCCTTTTAAAGGGGGGCCCCCGACTACTAAAGGGGGGCCCTGATCAAGGGGCCCCTGCACTAAAGGGGGCCCTACACCTAAAGTGGGCCCCCACTAAATAAAGGGGGCCCGATACCTAAAGGGGGCCCCGACAAAACCCCACAATAGCTAAAGGGGGCCCGATCCCTACCATAGCTAAAGGGGGGCCCTGATTCCCGAAAACCCAGCTAAAGGGGGGGGGGGTTATGCACATACTAAAGGAGGCCCCCAATACCTGTAACTACCCAAAAAAGACCCTTAACTGCCCGTATATCCCCAAAAGAACCCCTAACTGCCGGTTTTCTCCCCAAAAGAGACCCTTAACTGCCCGTATACTCCCCAAAAAAGCCCCTAACTCCTGTTACTACCTAAAGGGGGACTTAACCCGCCCGTATACTACCCAAAAGGGGGCCTTAACTGCCTGTATACTACCTAAAGGAGGCCCAACTGCCTGTATACTATCAAAGGGATCCCAATGCCTGTATACCCTGCTTTCTCCAGGGGGGGAGTCCTTTCCCCCCCCTCCAACCCCTTGGGGACTAGGCCTCTAAGTTATGGCTTGTACCCCTCTCCCCCCCGGGGCGTTTGTACAAAGGGGGAATAAAAAAGAGATGAGGAAAAATTTAGGATTCTAAGATATTTGTGGTAATTTCTGCGGGGTGAGCTGTGGCCGGGACAAGTCACATGGTGGTGCGGAACGGAAGCGAAAAAAAGGGGGTAAGAACGACTGTCGTGAGAGAAAAGAACGATCCCAGATAGGCTCTCCCGGGGATCCCGGGGTAAGGGGTTATGTTACTTCTATATTGGGTCAGTGCTGTATTCACTGTAAGTACCTGAGTGGTGTCTGACCCTAGGGTCTCTAATGGGGGTGTTGTAGGGTTTTAAAGGCGTTTTGTATAGGGCAGTGTTGTAGGGGTGGGTATAAATGGGAGAGTACATGTGTCCCTACTGAAGAGTGAGGGAACACCTGACCCTGTGATAGGATTCACTTTTACTTTCTTGCTGGGTTTTTTTTAGAAGGTGGGGGGGTGCTGCCCAAAGGGAAAACATGGGGAGGATTTTGAAAAGGGGGTGGGGGGGATATTTTTGTGGACTATTGGAGGGGGATTTTGATGTGGGCTGGGGGGGGGATGTGGATAGCTATTTAGCCATCGTCTATGTTTGTTAGATGACAGACTGTGAGATACAGATATGTGCCCCCCTTGGGTATTGTACTACAAAATACAGTTCTGTTTTGCAACTGTATTAGTGGTAAAATGGGCGGTTTAGTCCGAGGGGCCCGGGTAATTATTTCATGTACAGTAGGGTGGGCCCCCCCAAGACAATTCCCCTGTGGGCCCCAGACCCCCCAGTCCGACACTGGAGGTAACTCATTGTCAATACAATATATAGTTTTGCACCAGCAGGTGGCGTAAATCAGTCATTTACACTCATTGACCATTAGCGAGAAAGGAGCTAGGATAATGTTTTATTTCTAAACCCTGAGCATATAAATAGCTTACTTGACTGTACAGCTTCTTCCCACACAAATCACAGTGCATTGTGCTGCTATTTTAACCATTACAGTCATGTGCTGCTCAGAACAGCTGTTCTGATGATTCTGTGGAAAGTTTGGTGTATGACATAATTAAAATGTAATGCAAAAAGTCAATGTATAGATTAACCATTTAGGGGACTCCTTAAAAAGTAAATAATTTCAAAAAGGAGCTGAATTTGCTAATTTTAAAAAAAAAAAAACCGGTTCCTTTCACAAAATTGTACTTTAGTTGTACTAGTTTATTTGCGATGTTTAAGGTATTTACTGAAATTATAAAACCAACCTTATGTATAGAATCCTATATCCAGCGCTGACAGCTGGTAAATCCCTTCATTGCAGGGGATTCAGGATGGTTGGTAGGGGTGGGGGAATGAATGTAAGCTGCAGGAAACTTGCTGAAAGGCAATATCATATGTACTTATGGCATCACCCTAAAATAAAATGAGTTCTAATCAGAAACAAATCTAAAATAAAGAAACAATATTCTTGTTGTTTCAGGTTCGTGCACAATTTGCAGAAAAAAATCACAGAAAAATGGGGCATTATTATTAAAAAAACAAACCAAGGGCCCACTTAAAACCCAAATGGCTGGCAAAAACCCCATAGGAGGAAATTTTTACCCCAACCGGAAGATAAACAGGTGCAAATATGATGAGCAATTGCTGACACCCCAACCCATAGGGGGGCAACTGAATAATAAAAACTGCACTTTGGGTAATTACCGTTCACACCAGTATGCAAAAAACCACAATATTATAAAAAGGGGACATTAAAAATGCAAAAAGTACGATAATAAAACCCACTCACAGGGCCTAGATGCAACTAAGGCAGATAAATAGATCGTTGAAGGGGCTTCCCGGGAAAAGGCAAAACCAGCTCTTTTTTTCCTCATTTCAAGCGGTTTTGGGTTTTTTTTTTGGGGGGACTGTTTGGGTGCGCCCCCACTGGCACAGGAAAAAATTTTAAACCGGTGGGTTTCCCCGGCCGGTATTTGTCCTTTTTGGGGGGGCCGTCCCCACGTTTGAGGGAGAAACCCTCCCCTTCACTTTGAGAACACATTTTCCCGTCCGAAACCGGACGGAAATGTGCTTGCAAAATGTTTTGGGGCCGGGGCCCGTGGGGGGAAAAACCCCCGGAGGGAAAAACCCCGTGCAGTGGGGACTGCGAAAGGGTTTTTCCCCACAGAGCAAAATTTGGGCTATTTCGGCCTTTTTTTCAGGCGGTCTAAAAAAACTCAACCATTTGAAAAACCATCAAAAAAACCGGCTTTTTTTTTCGTCTGTTTTCGGTTTTTTTGAACTGTTTTTGGTACGTTTTTGTCCCGGTTTTCCCAGCAGTTTTGGACTGTTTTTGGACTGTTTTTTAACCCCCCCAAAACCAACCCCCTAGGGGGGGTAATTCTTACTTTTTTTTTTGCAAAAAACCCAAAACCCCCCAAAAACCGCGCCAAAAAAAATGCCGGCTACGTTTTAAGCGGTTTACATTGACTCCCAAAGAATTTTCCATCTAGAAACCCGGTCGGAAAAATTGTCCTTGTTCAATGTTTTTTCGGGCCACCGCTTGAAAAACCCTCCGGCCGAAAAAAAAGTTCAGTGGGACTGCAGGGTGGTTTTTTAATTGAAGCATGGGGGAGAGGAGAGAGTTTGTTTCAGGTTTCCCACGGGTTTCCCAAAAAACCCCAAACCCTTTGGAAAAACCGTCCAAAAAACCTTCCTGGGGCAAGCCCTAACAATCTTCAAAGCAGCTCAGTGACGCAGATCATAAAAAAATTTTGTAACAAAATTAGTAAAAAAACCAAATTTTCCCTAAAATCTATTGGTTTTTATTGCATAAATATGACCGGTTTTATGAAACATTGTCTCGTTTTTCCCGATAACATGAGACTGGCTCTCCTGAGGTCTAATGTGTGGGCTTAGACATCAACATCTAACAGTAAAAATAAACTGGTGGCGCTAAGAGGGACTGTTACAAGCCAACCATGTATTTGAAGAACACTGCAAGTATTAGAGGATTATTTGTGCCCCTGCACAACAAGGAAAAGTAATTGTCTTCTTCTTGTGCAACAGAGAACAACTATTTGTGTGTTGTTTATTTATTTAGATTGTGTTTGTTTATAATTGTTACTGAGATAACAATTTGACCATATTTTATTACATATCAATGAAGAAATACAGGTAATTACTTACTGTATTTTTCGGACTATAATACACACCGGACCACAAAAAAACCCCTTAGGGTTTTTAAGGGGGAAAATAGGAAAAAAAACAAATTTGAAGCAAAAAAGCCGCTGAAAATGTAGTTTTTTTTTTGGTACATTTTTAGATAAGGTTTT
>JAODAL010032751.1:0-46500 GCA_025379985.1 Phyllomedusa bahiana
GGGGGGTTTTTTAAGGGGTCTCTGTGTATAGGGATGAGGGGTCTCTGTGTATGAGGGGTCTCTGTGTATGAGGGGTCTCTGTGTATGAGGGGTCTCTGTGTATGAGGGGTCTCTGTGTATGAGGGGTCTCTGTGTATAGAGATGAGGGGTCTCTGTGTATGAGGGGTCTCTGTGTATGAGGGGTCTCTGTGTATGGGGGTCTCTGTATATGAGGGGTCTCTGTATATGAGGGGTCTCGGTTTTGGGTGGGGGGGGGGGGTTTTCTCGTGTATGAGGGGTCTCTGTGTATGAGGGGTCTCTGTATATGAGGGGTCTCTGTGTATAGGGATGAGGGGTCTCTGTGTATGAGGGGTCTCTGTGTATGAGGGGTCTCTGTATATGAGGGGTCTCTGTGTATAGGGATGAGGGGTCTCTGTGTATAGGGATGAGGGGTCTCTGTATATGAGGGGTCTCTGTGTATGAGGGGTCTCTGTATATGAGGGGTCTCTGTGTATAGGGATGAGGGGTCTCTGTGTATGAGGGGTCTCTGTGTATAGGGATGAGGGGTCTCTGTGTATGAGGGGTCTCTGTGTTGGGCTGGGGTGGTGGTCTTTAGAAGGGTCCTTAAGAGCGGCGCGACACTTCCCCCTTTCCCATTTTTTGCAGGATCTTGTAGGAAATTTTGGAGTTTCCCATCGTATTTAGATTTCACAAAGGTGTCAGGGCTGCCGGGGAGTGAGAGCACGACATATGCCCCATAGGGCGGTGAGTGGATCTGTCCCATAGGGCGGTGAGTGGATCTGCCCTAGGTGTGAGGGATTTTCCATGGCGGGAGTGGGTCTGTCCCCAAGGACTGGGGTGAAACGTCCCATAGGACGGTGAGTGGATCTGCCCCATAGGGGGTGAGTGGATCTGCCCATGGGGGAGTGGGTCGTCCCAAGGGGGGTTTAGTGGATTTTTCCCTAGGCGGTGAGTGGGTTGCCCCCAAAGGGCGGTGAGTGGTTTTTGCCCATAGGCGGGGAAATGGATCTGTCCCAGGGGTGAGGGATCTTCCATAGGAGGTGAGTGGATTTTGCCCCCTAGGCGGTGGTGGATCGCCCATAGGGCGGTGAGTGGATCTGCCCATGGCGGTGAGTGGGTCTGGCCAAGGAAATGGGGAGTGGGTCTGCCCATGGCGGAGAGTGGATCTGTCCCATAGGACGGGTTTGGGGGATTGCCCCCCTAGGAGGTGAGTGGATCTGCCCCATAGGACGGTGAGTGGATCTGTCCCATAGGACGGTGAGTGGATCTGTCCCATAGGACGGTGAGTGGATCTGCCCCATAGGACGGTGAGTGGATCTGTCCCATAGGACGGTGAGTGGATCTGTCCCATAGGACGGTGAGTGGATCTGTCCCATAGGACGGTGAGTGGATCTGCCCCATAGGGCGGTGAGTGGATCTGTCCCATAGGACGGTGAGTGGATCTGCCCCATAGGACGGTGATTTGGGTCTGCCCATAGGGCGGTGAGTGTATCTGTCCCCCTGGACGGGGAGTGGATCTGTCCCATAGGGGGCGTGAGTGGATTGCCCATAGGCGTGAGTGGATCTGCCCCATAGGACGGTGGGGTGGATCGTCCCAAAGGGCATGATTTTGGGTCTGCCCCTTTTAAAGGGGAGTGGGTCCCGCCCCAAAGGTGGGAGGGATCTTCCCATAACTGTGATGGATCTTCCCCAAAACGTTGATGGGTCTTCCCCCTAGGCGTAGTGGATCCTTTCCCCTAGGACAGTGATGGATCTGCCCCAAAGGATGGGTATGGATCTGCCCCTTGGGGGGTATGGTCTGTCCCATAGGGAAGGGGGGGTTTTTTTGGGCCCCATTAAAGGGGGGTGAAAGGATCTTCCCATAGGGCGGGGAAAATGGGTCTTTCCCCCTAGGGTGGGGATGGATTTTGCCCCATAGGAAAGTGAGTGGGTTTTGTCCCATAGGGGGGGTTTAGGATCCCGTTTCCCCTAGGACGTAGTGGGTCTGTCCCCTAGGACGGGTTAAATGGGTCTGTCCCCCTAAAGGGGGTAGTGGATCTGCCCATAGGGCGGTGGGATCGTCCCCCTAATGGTTTATGGGAACGCCCTATAGGAAAGGGGATTTTTTTTGTCCCCGGGCGGTAGTGGATTCCCGCCCCCTAAAGGGTTGGGGATGGAAACTCCCCCCACGGGCGGTGGTGGATTTTGTTTCCCCTAGGCGGGGAGTGGTCTTCCCATAGGGCGGGGAGTGGGTCTGTCCCATAGGGCGGAGTGGGTCGGCCCATAGGAAAGTTTAAATGGATCTGTTCCCCCCGGACGGTGAGTGGAAAACTGCCCCATAGGGGGGTGATGGACTCCCATAGGAAAATGATTTGGGTCTGTTGATAAGGGTCCGGCCCTTTTAATTTTTTTTGTATTAATTTCCCAAATCAAATTTTTTATTCCCTAATTCAATATGGATTTTCATTAATTGTCCCAAATCTTGGGGGGGGGGACCCCCCAAAATGAGCCCTGGACTCCGGCCCGGGCCCGACATGCAGATGGTTGGGCCCCAATTTTTTCCCGGGTTTTTCCGCTCTTTTACCCATCTGCTGAAGGCCTAGAGATCCCTGCAAAATACCCCATTCTCCCAAAACGGGGATGAAAAATTGGAGGAAACCAAATCAGAACTTCAAATCAGTTTAAACAAGTCGAGAGCAATAGTCGTCTCCATTATACAAGCGTCATCATGAAACCCGGGGAAAAAGGGAAAATCCCCAAAATCTTCTCCACAGGGCCGGGGCCTCCCCGATCCCAATGTCATCAACAAATACCAAAATAAAAAGTCCCCCCCATTGGGGTCTGTTCACAGAGAGAAAGCCCAAACCGGTAACCCGATGCAGAATAAACCAGAGGGACCCCCCGCTCAACCAGAGGGAAACCCCCCTCTCGGGAAGAAAAACCCGAAAAAACCCCGCGCTCTGCCCCAAAGGAAAACCCCCCCCCTCCCAGAAGCCGAGGAAACCCCCGCCCCCAGAAGCCAAGGAAACCCCCCCCTCTGCCCAAAAAAACCCGAGGAAAACCCCCCCCTCTGCCCGAACCAAGGAACTCCCCCCGCCCCCGCCAAAAGCAGAGGAAAACCCCCCCCCTGGGCCCAAAAACCCAAGGGAAACCCCCCTCCCCCAGAGGGAAACCCCCCTCCTTTCCAGGGGGAACCCCCCGCTCTGCCAGAGGGAAACCCCCCCCCCCCCCCCTGCCAAATCCCAAGGGAAAACCCCCCCCCCAAACCAAAAAACCAAAAAAACCCCCCTCTGCCAAGGGAAACCCCCCCCCTCTGCCCAAAACCCGAGGGAAACCCCGCGCTCTGCCAAAAACCAAGAAACCCCCCCCTTTAACCAGAGAAGCCCCCGCCGTCCGCCAGAAAACCCCGAGGACCCCCCCCCTCAACCAAGGAACCCCCGCTCTGCCAAAACCAAAGAAACCCCCGCGCCTGCCAAGGGAAACCCCCCGCTCTGCCAGAAGCCAGAGGACCCCCCCGGGCCCGGGCCCGAAAACCCGAAACCCCCCGCTCCGCCAGAACCCCGAGGGAAATCCCGTCCCCCCAGGAAAGCAGAGGGAATCCGCCCCCTCCGCCAAAAGGGAAGGAACCCCGTGCTCTGCTAGAAACCAGAGGAACCCCCCCCCGCCCCCCGGGGAAAAACCCCCCTCTGCCAGAAACCAAGAAACCCCCCCCCTCTCCAGAAACCAAGGAAAAAAAAAAAAACCCCCCCTCAAACCCAAAAACCAAAAGGGAACCCCCCCCCCTCAACCCGAAACCAGAGAAACCCCCCTCTGGGAAGGGGAAACCCCCCCTCTCCAAAACCCGAGGAACCCCCCGCTCCGCCAGAAAAACCCGAGGAAACCCCCCCCTGCCAGAAAAAAAACCCGAGGAACCCCCCGCCAAACCCAAAAACCAAGGGAAACCCCCCCCTTTAACCAGAAACCAAGAACCCCCCCTCCGCCAGAAAACAGAGGGAACCCCCCGCCTTTCCCCCAGAAACAGAGGAACTCCGCCCCCCCCCCCAAAAAAGGGAGAGGGGAAATCCGCGCTCCCCCCAGAAAGCCCAAAGGGAAAACCCCCGCGCTTCCCGCTAGAAACCCCAAAGGGAACCCCCGCTCCGCCAAGGGAAACCCCCCTTTGCCCAAAAACCCGAGAAACCCCGCCTCAACCAAAACCAGAGAAACCCCCGCTCTGGGCCCAAAACCAGAGGGAAAACCCCCCGCTCCCGCCCAAAAACCCAAGGGAAACCCCCCCCAACCAGAAACCAAGAAAAAAAACCCCCGCTCTGCCAAAAAACCAAATGAATCCCCCCCCCCGCCAGAAACCAAGGAACCCCCCGCTTTCCCCAAAACCATTTAATCCCCCGCTCCGCCAGAAAACCCGAGGAACCCCGCGCTCTGCCAGAGGAACCCCTCCATCTGCCCGAAACTAGAGGAACCCCCCCCCCCCGCCCAAAACAAGAACCCCCCGCTCTGCAGAAACCAAAGAAACCCCCCGCTCAAAACCCAAAACCAAAGGGAACCCCCCCCTCAAAAAAAAAACCAAGGGGAAAACCCCCCCCTTTTGCCCCAAAAACAGGGAACCCCCCAGCCCCCCAGAGGAACCCCCCGCTCCCCAAAACCAAGGAATCCCCCGCTCCCCCCGAAACCAGAGGAACCCAACCCCCCCAACCAAGGAAAACCCCCCCCTGGGCCCGAAAACCCAAGGGCCCCCCCCTTCCGCCCGGGGGAACCCCCCGCCCCCCGCCAGAAACCAGAAGGGAAAAACCCCCCCTCCCCCCAGAAAGCAAGGGAAACCCCGCCTTTTCCCCCAGAAAAGGGAGAGGTAAACCCCGCGGTACCCAAACCAGAGGAAAACCCCCGCTCCGCCAAAAACCAGAAAAGGAACCCCCGCTCTGCCAAGGGAACCCCCCCTCCGCCAGAAAACCCGAGGGAAACCCCCCCTCAAAACCCCAAAGGGAAGCCCCCGCTCTTCCAAAACCAAAGAACCCCCGCTCCCCGCCAGAGGGAACCCCCCGCTCTCCAGAAGCCCAAGGGAAACCCCCCCCTCCCGCCAGAAGCCAGAGGAACCCCCCCCCTCCCGCCAAACCCCGCTCAACCAGAGGAACCCCCCCGCTCCGCCAGAAACCATATCAACCCCCTGCTCCGCCAGAAAGCAGAGGAACCCCCCGCTCCGCCAGAAACCAGTGGAATCCCCCGCTCCGCCAGAAACCAGAGAAACCCCGTGCTCTGCCAGAGGAACCCCCTGCTCTGCCAGAAACCAGAGGAACCACCCGCTCAACCAGAGGAATTCCCCGCTCAACCAGAAACCAGAGAAACCCCCCGCTCAACCAGAAACCAGAGGAATCCCCCGCTCAACCAGAAACCAGAGGAACCCCCCGCTCTGCCAGAAAGCAGAGGAACCCACCGCTCAACCAGAGGAACCCTCCGCTCTGCCAGAAACCAGAGGAACCCCCTGCTCCGCCAGAGTAACCCCCCGCTCCGCCAGAAACCAGAGGAACCCTTCGCTCCGCCAGAAAGCAGAGGAACCCCCCACTCTGCCAGAAACCAGTGGAATCCCCGCTCCGCCAGAAACCAGAGGAACCCCCCGCTCCGCCAGAAAGCAGAGGAACCCAACGCTCAACCAGAGGAACCCCCCGCTCTACCAGAGGAACCCCCTGCTCTGCCAGAAACCAGAGGAACCACCCGCTCAACCAGAGGAACCCCCCCACTCCGCCAGAAACCATAGCAACCCCCCGCTCTGTCAGAAAACCAAGGAACCCCCACCTGCTCTGCCAGAAACCAGAGGAACCCCCCGCTCTGCCAGAAACCAGAGGAACCCCCTGCTCCGCCAGAAACCAGAGGAACCCCCCGCTCTGCCAGAAACCAGAGGAACCCTCCACTCCGCCAGAAACTAGAGGGTCCCCCCGCTTCGGCAGAAACCAGAGGAACTCCGCGCTCCGCCAGAGGAACCCCCCGCTCTGCCAGCACCCGGAGGCACCCGCCGCTCACCCAGAGGAACCCCCCGCTTGCCAGAAACCAGAGGAATCCCCCGCTCAGCCAGAGGAACCCCCCCGCCTGCCAGTAACCAGCGGTACCCCCCCGCTCCGCCAGAAACCAGAGGAACCCCCCCCTCAACCAGAGGAACCCCCGCTCCGCCAGAAATCTAAGGAACCCCCGCTCCTCCAGAAACCAGAGGAACCCCCCGCTCCCCCAGAACCCCGAGGAACCCCACGATCCGCCAGATCCCAGCGGATTCCCCCGCTCCACCAGAGGAACCCCCCGCTCAACCAGAAACCAGAGGAACCCCCCGCTCCACCAGAGGAACCCCCCGCTTCGCCAGAAACCAGAGGAAACCCTCCCCCTGCTCTGCCAGAAACCAGAGGAGCCCTCCGCTCTGCCAAAAACCAGAGGAACCCCCCGCTCTGCCAGAAACCAGAGGAACCCCCCGCTCCGCCAGAAACCAGAGGAACCCCGCGCTCTGCCAGAAACCAGAGGAACCCCCCCGCTCGCCAAAACCAGAGGAACCCCCCCTCCACCAGAGAACCCCCCGCTCCATCAGAAACCAGAGGAACCCCCGCTTTGCCAGAAACCAGAGAAACCCCGCGCTCTACCAGAACCCAGAGGAACCCCCCGCTCTGCCAGAAACCAGAGAAACCCCGCGCTCTGCCAGAAACCAGAGGAACCCCCCGCTCTGCCAGAAACCAGAGGAACCCACCGCTCAACCAGAGGAACCCCCCGCTCAACCAGAAACCAGAGAAACCCCGCGCTCTGCCAGAGGAACCCCGCGCTCTGCCAGAAACCAGAGGAACCCCCCGCTCTACCAGAGGAACCCCCCGCTCCGCCAGAAACCAGAGGAACCTCCCGCTCTGCCAGAGGAACCCCCCGCTCCACCAGAAACCAGAGGAACCCCCCGCTCAACCAGAGGAATCCCCCGCTCCACCAGAAACCAGAGGAACCCTCCGCTCTGCCAGCAACCAGAGGAATCCCCTGCTCCGCCAGAAACCAGAGGAATCCCCTGCTCCGCCAGAAACCAGAGGAACCCCCCGCTCCGCCAGAAACCAGAGGAACCCCCTGCTCAAGCAGAGGAACCCCCCGCTCCGCCAGAAACCAGAGGAATCCCCCGCTCCGCCAGAAACCAGAGGAACCCCCCGCTCCGCCAGAGGAACCCCCCACTCCGCTAGAAATCAGAGAAACCCACCGCTCTCTGCCAGAAACCAGAGAAACCCACCGCTCTGCCAGAAATGAGACCTTCAAGACCAAATCTTTCACTACTTTCAATGTAGATCATAAAGAAATAAGGAAATTCCTAAAATCCTCATGTCCCGGCCATCTCACTGTGACCCCTATGGATCATGTCCCAGTCATCTCACTGTGACCCCTATGGATCATGTCCCGGCCATCTCACTGTGACCCCTATGGATCGTATCCCTCATATCCCGACCATCTCACTGTGACGCCTATGGATCATGTCCCTCATATCCCGTCCATCTCACTGTGACCCCTATGGATCATGTCCCTCATGTCCCGGCCACTTCACTGTGACCCCTATGGATCATGTCCCTCATGTCCCGGCCATCTCACTGTGACCCCTATGGATCATGTCCCTCATGTCCCGGCCATCTCACTGTGACCCCTATGGATCATGTCCCTCATGTCCCGGCCATCTCACTGTGACCCCTATGGATCATGTCCCGGCCATCTCACTGTGACCCATATGGATCATGTCCTGGCCATCTCCCGTTTTGACCCTAAGGATCGTACTTTTCATATTTCCCCACCATCCACTTGACGCCTATGGATCATGTCCCTCTATCCCGTCCCCTCTCACTTTTGACCCCTATGGATAATTTTCCCCCCATGTCCCGGGCCATCTCCCCCTTGGGGCCCCATGGTTTAGTCCCTCATATCCCCTCCATCCCCACTGTGGAAACCCCCATGGATCATGGGCCCTCATTCCCCGGCCTTTTCACATGTGAACCCCCATGGATCATGTTTTTCATGTCCCGGCCATCTCACGTGACCCCCTTTGGGTCATGTCCCTCATATTTCCCCCAACCCCTTTTTCACTTGACGCCTATGGAAACCCTGCCCTTTAATCCCGAAACCCTTTTCACGTGGGCGCCTATTTGGGTAAAGCCCCCCTGTCCCCCGGGCCCTCCCCACTATGACCCCCCCCGGATCATGTCCCTTTATGTTTCCGGCCATCTCACTGTGAACCCCCATGGATCATTTTCCCTTAAAGTCCCGGCCATCTCCCCTATGACCCCCCATGGATCAAGTCCCCCATGGGCCAAAGGCCCCTCTTTACTGTGACCCCTATGGATCAAATTTTCCCCATGTCCCGGGCCCTTCACTGTGACCCCTATTGGGTCATGTCCCCGTCATCTCACTGTGACCGCTAAGGATCTTTTCCCCCGGGCCCCCACTGTGACCCCCATGGATCCCCTGGGCTCTCATGTCCCCCGGCCATCTCACTGTGACCCATTATGGGATCATGTCCCCTCAAGTCCTGGCCATCTCATGTGACCCCTACGGAACATGTCCCGCCCTCTCACTGTGCCCTATGGGTTTTGTCCCCTCAGTTCCCCGGAAAATCACTGGACCCCCCATTTGGGTCTTGTCCCTCATCCCGGCCATCTCACTGTGACGCCCATGAATCGGGGTCCCTCAAAGGGCCCCCAAACCCTCTCACTCTGACCCCTATAGATCATGTCCCTCATTTTCCCCGGGCCCTCTCAACTGGACTCCCAAAGGATGATGGGCCTCCCGTCCACCAATTACTGTACCCCTATGTATTTTATGTCCCCCGGGAACTTCACGTGACCCCCTATGGAAATTTTGCCTCCATGTCCCGGCCATTTTAAATGTGGGCCCCTATGGGTCATGTCCCTATGTCCCCGGGCCTTGCACTGTGACCCCCATGGTCATTTTTCTCTTATGTCCCGGCCCTCTCACTGTGAAAACCCCCATGGAAACATGTCCCCCCCCTGTCCCCCGGGTATTCACTTTTGGCCCCTAAGGTTTATGTCCCTCATGGGCCCGGCCATTGCACCGTTACCCCCAATGGCTCAAAGTCCCCTAAAGTTCCCCGGGCCCATTTACTGTGACCCCCATGGAACAAGTCCCCCAAAGTTTCCCCGGGGGAAAAACCCCACTTTTGGGGCCCCATGGATCATGTTTCCCCCCATGGGCCCGGCCATCCACTGTGGAAACCCCAAGGATCAGTCCCCCCATGTCCCGGCCCTCTCACTGTGACCCTAAAGGATCATGTCCCCCATGTCCCGGCCACTCCCTGTTTCCCCCAAAGGTTCCCTGTCCCCCTTTTTGTCCCAGCCAATTCACTGTGACCCCAATTTGGTCATGTCCCGGCCCTTCAAATGTGACCCCCCATGGAAAACATGTCCCCCCTGTCCCCGGGCCCCTTCACGTGACCCCCAAGGTCAAAGGTTTTCCCGGCCATCTCACTTGGCCCCAAAAAATCAAGTCCCCCCAGTCCCCCCCCGCCAACGCACTGGATTTCCCCAATGAGACAATTTGACAAAGGGAAAAAAAGAGAGACAATGTTTTCAACGGGAAAACCGAGACAATTTTAACAACGGGGAAAAACACAGAGACCAAATTTACAACGGGGGAACCCCACAGAACAAAGTAAAAACAACGGGAAACAGAAGGGCCCCAATGTGAAAAAAAGGAAACACACAAGACAAATGTGACAAAAGGGGGAAAAAGAGACAAAGTACAACGGAAACACACAGGGACCCAATTTTGAAAACAGGGAACAGAGAGAGGGCCAATTTTGAAAAACAGGGAAAAACACAGAGACAATTTTCACAACGGGGAAACACACAAGAACCCAAAAAACAACGGGAAAAAACACAGAGACAAAGTGACAACGGAAACCACAGAGACAAAGTGACAACGGGGGAAAGCAAAAGAGACAATGTGACAAAGGGAAAAAAACCAGAAAATGTGACAAAGGAAAAAACACAGAGAAATGTGAAACGGGAAAAAACCCAAAAGACAATGTGACAACGGGAAACAGAGACAAAGTGACAACCCGGGAAAAACACAGAGACAATGTGACAACGGGAAACAGAGAGACAATTGGGGCAACAGGGGAAAAACAAAAAAACAATGTTTACAACCCGGGGAAAAAGAAGACAATTTGACAACAGGAAACACAGAGACAATTTGACAACGGGAAAAACACAGGACAATTTTGACAACGGGAAAAACAGGGGAACCCTGTGAAACAGGAAAAAACACAGAGAAAAATGGACCAAACGGGAAAAAAGAGAGAGACAATGTGCAACAGGAAACACACACAGAACCCTTTTGACAACGGGAAAAAACAAGACCCAAAAAGACAAAAAAGGGAAAAAAACAGGGGACAAAGTGGGCAACAGGAAACACACAGCGACAAATGTGAAACAGGGAAAAACACAGATACCCAAAGTGACAACGGAAACCTAGAGACAATTTGGGCAACAGGAAACACAGAGGGGCAATGTGACAACGGGAAAACACACAGAGCCCAAAGTGGGCAACAGGGAAACCCCCAGGGGAAATGTGACAACGGGAAACATAGAGAAACAATGTGACAACAGGAAAAAAACAGAACAATTGGGCAACCGGGGGAAAAACAGAGACCCAAAGTGACAACGGGGAAAAAACACAGAGACAAAATTTGGGCAAAGGGAAAAAACACAGAGACAATGTTACAACAGGAAACACACAGAGGGCAAAAAGACAACGGGAAAACCCCCAGAGACAAAGGGACAACGGGAAAAAAGAGAAGACAATGTGACAACTGGAAAAAAACCAACAATACAAAAAGGAAAAAAACACAGAGACAATGTAACAAACCCGGGGAAAAACACAGAAAACCAAAGTTGGGCAAAGGGAAAAAACCCCCAGAGACAATGGGGAAAAACGGGGAAAAGCAAAGACAAGTAACAACGGGAAACACACAGAGACAATGTGACAACAGGAAACCACAGAGACAATGTAACAACAGGAAACACACAGAGACACTGTAACAACAGGAAACACAAAAGACAATTTTGGGCAACGGGGGAAAAGAAGAGAAATGTGACAACAGGGAAAAAACGGGGACAAAAGTGGGAAAAGGGGAAAAAACAGAGGGCAATGTGGGCAAACGGGAAAAAAACACAGAGACAAAGTGACAAAAGAAAAACCCGAGAAAAGTGACAACAGGAAACCCCACAGGGGACCCAATTTTGACAAGGGAAAAAAACCGGGACAATGTGCAACAGGAAACACAACAGACAATGTGACAACGGGAAACAAGGGACAAAGTGGGCAACAGGAAAAAACAAAAGAGAAAATGGGACCCAAAGGGAAACATAAAAAAGACAAAGAGACAACAGGAAACACAGGACAAAAGTGGGCAACGGGAAAACACCAGGACAATGTGACAACAGGGAAAAAAACAGAACAATGTGCAACGGGGGAAAAAAAGGGGACAATGGGACCAAAAAGGAAACACAGAGACAATGTGACAACAGGAAAAACACAGAGACAATGTTACAAAAGGAAAAAACCCCGAGAAAATTTTGACAACGGGGAAAAACAAGAGACAAAGTGACAACGGGAAACAGAGAAGGGCAAAGTGGGCCCAAAGGGGGAAAAAGAGGGCAATGTAACAATGGGAAAAGCACAGAGACAATGTGAAAAGGGGAAAACCCCACAGAACAATGTGGGCCAAAGGGGGAAAAGGAGAGGGGCCCTGTGACAATGGAAACACAGAGACAATTTTGACAACAGGAAACACACAGAGACAATTTTGAGAAACGGGAAACCCCACAGAGGGAAATGTGAAACCGGGAAAAAAACACAGAGACAATGTGGGGAAAGGGAAACACACAGAGCAATTTTGACAACAAAACACACAAAAGGCCCAAAGTAACAAAAAGGAAAACCAAAAACAATTGGGCAACGGGGAAAAAAAGAGACCCTTTGACAACGGGGAAAAACCACAAGGGGCCCAAAGTGACAACGGGGGAAACCCGAGAAGACAATGTGACAACGGGAAACAGAGAAAACCAAAAGTTTTTAACGGGGAAAAAGAGAGAAGGGCAATGTGGGCAACAGGAAACAAAGAGACAAAGTAACAACAGGAAACAGAGAGACAATGGGACAACGGGAAACAGAGAGAACAATGACAACGGGGAAACCCCCAAAAACCCAAAGTTTACAACAGGAAACAGAGAGAGACAATGTGGGCAACCCGGGGGCCCGAGGGGAACCCAAAGTAAACCCAAAGGGAAAAAAGAAACTTTTGACAACAGGAAAAAAAAAGAAAAAAATGTGACAACCGGGAAAAGCAAAAGAGACCCAAAGTCAAAAATTAAAAACAAGGGGGGACAAAAAAGACAAAGTGAAAAAGAGAAAATTTTTTGGGAAGGGAAAAACAGGGACCAAAAAGTGAAAAACGGGAAAAAACCCCAGAGACAATGTGGAAACAGGAAAACACAGAGACAATTGACAACGGGAAAAAACACAGAGGGCCCTTTTGACAAAGGGGGAAACAAAAAGAGACAATGTGACAAAGGGAAATTTTAAAAAAGACAAAGTGCAATGGGGAAAAGCAAGAGAAAAATGTGGTAACGGGGGAAACACACAGAGACAATGTGACAACGGGAAACACAAAGAGACAAAAGTGGGAAAAAGGGAAAAAGCACAGAACAATGTGGGAAAACCGGGGGAAAAACGGAACCCCGAGACAATGTGACAAGGGAAAACACACAGGAAATGTGGTGACGGGGAAAAAGACAGAGGAAAAATGTGAAAAAAAAGGGAAACGCACAGAGACCCAAAGTGGGCAAAGGGAAACCCCCCAGAGACAAAAGTGACAACAGGAAAAAACACAGAGACAATGTACAACGGGGAAACAGAGAGAGGGCAATGTAACAACGGGGGAAAAAAAAGAGACAATGTAACAACGGGAAACACAGAGACAATGGGACAACAGGAAACAGAGACAATGTGACAACAGGAAACACACAGAGACAATGTAACAACTGGAAACACAGAGACAATGTAACAACGGGAAACAGAGAGAGACAATGTGACAACAGGAAACACAGAGACCCAAAGGGACCCCAAAGGGAAAAAACACAGAGAAAATGTGACAAGGGAAAACCCAAGCACAAAAAAACAACGGAAAAAAAGAGAGAGAAATGTACAACAGGAAAAAACACAGAGGGCAATGTACAATGGGAAAAAAAAAGAGACAATGTGCAACGGGAAACAGGGGAGAGACAATGTTTTCAATGGGAAAAAAAGGGGAAAAATGTAATAACGGGAAAAACACAGAGACAAGTTGACCCAAAGGGAAAAAACACAGAGAAAAATTTTAACAACTGGGAAAAACCGAGACAAAGTAACAAAAAGGGAAAAAAAGAGAGAGCCCAAAGTGACCCAAAAGGGAAAAACAGAGCCCGGAAAACGGGAAAAACACAGAAAACAATGTGAAAAAGGAAACACAGAACAATGTAAAATACGGGGGAAAAACACAGAGACAATTTTTGGGGCAACTGGAAACACAAGAGAAAAATTGGAAAAACGGGGAAAACCACAGAGACCCAAAGTAACCCAAAAGGAAAAAAGAGAGAGACAATGTTTAAAAACGGGGAAAAAAACAGAGGGCAAAATTTACAATGGGAAACAAAAGAGACAAAAGTGACAAAGGGAAAAAAGAGGGGAACCAATGGGAAAAAGGGGGAAAAAGAGAGAGGACAATGTGAAAAACGGGGGGAAAAGAGACACAATGTTTTACAAGGGGAAAAACACCCGAGCAAAAGTGACAATGGGAAACCGAGAGGGCAATGTGACAACAGGGAAAAAGAGACAAATGTTAAAAATGGGAAACACCCGAGACAATGTGGAAAAAGGGAAACCAAAGACAATGTGACAAAGGGAAACAGAGAGACAATGTGGGCAAAAGGGGAAAAAGAGACAATTTTGAAACGGGAAACACACGAGACAATGTGACAACGGGGAAAAAGAGAGAACAATGGGGGACAACGGGGAAAAAACACAGAGGGCAATGTAAAAAACTGGAAAAAAAGAGGGCAAAAAAAACAAAGGGAAAAACAAAAAGAGGGCAATTTTGACAAAGGGGGAAAAAAGAGAGAAAATGTGACAACGGGAAACACAAAGAAAATGTGACAACGGGGAAAAAGAGAGAGACAATTAACAATGGGAAAAACAGACCAAAGTAAAATTGGGGAAAAAACACCGAGAAAATTTAACAACGGGAAAAAACCAGAGACAAAGGAACAACGGGAAACACACAGACAATGTGACAACGGGAAACACAGAAGGGCAAAAGGACAACCCGGAAACCCCACAGAGACAATGTGACAACGGGAAAAACAGAGACAATGTGACAACAGGAAACACAGAGACAATGTGACAACGGGAAAAACACAGAACAAAAGTGACAACAGGAAACACACCCGAGACAATGTGACAACCGGGGAAAAACCCCAGAGACAATGTTACAACGGGAAACACACAGACAATGGGGACCAAAGGGGGAAACAAAAGAGAAAAATGTTAACAACGGGGGAAAAAGAGACAATGTAAAAATGGGGGAAAAAAACAGGGACAATGTGACAACGGGAAACCCCAGAGACAAGGGGAAAAAAGGGAACAGAAAAGAGGAAAAAGTTTAAAAAACTGGAAAAAACAGAGCCCAAAGTGACAACCGGAAAAACACAGAGACCCAAAGTGAGAACGGGGGAAAAACACAGAGGGCAATGTTTAAACGGGGAAAAACCCCGAGAAATGTGCCAAAAAGGAAAAAACACAGAGACAATGTAAAAACGGAAATAGAGACCCAAAGTGACAACCGGGGGAAAAGGGGAGAAACATTGGAAAAACGGGGAAAAACACAGACAATTTTGACAACCCGGGGGAAAAAGGAGGACAAATTTACAAGGGAAAAAAGAGAGACCCAAATTTTAAAAGGGAAACCCGAGAGAACAATTGTGACAAAAGGAAACACACAGAGACAATGTAACAAAAAGGGGGCAAAAGGGCAATGTACAACGGGGAAAGAGAGGACAATGTGACAACGGGAAAAACACAGACAAAGTGACAACGGGAAACCCCGAGAGAGACAATGTGACAAGGGAAAAAGAGAAAACAAAGTAAAACCCGGGGAAAAAAGGGGCAAAAGTACAACAGGAAAAAAGAGACAATGTGACAAAACCCAAACGCACAAGACAAGTGACAAAATTAAAAAAACCCGAGACAAAGTGCAACAGGAAACAGAGACAAATTTTGGCCCCAAAGGGGGAAAAACCCGAGACAATGTGACAACGGGAAACACCCCAGAGACCCTTTTGACAACAGGAAAAAACCAAAAGAGACAATTTTTGACCCAAAGGGGAAAAACACAGAGACAATGTGACAAAAGGGGGAAAAAAACAGAGACAAGTGACAACGGGGGGGAAAAGCACAGAGACAATGTGCAATGGGAAAGCACAGAGAAAAATTTTGGTAACGGGAAACAACAGAGGAAAAATTTGACAACGGGGGAAAAACACAGGGGGCAATGGGAAAAAAGGGGAAAAAAGCACGAGACAAATTTAAAACGGGAAAAGCACAGAGACCCCAAAGGGGAAAACGGGGGCACACCCGAGACAATTTTTGGGGACGGGAAACGCACCCGAGAAAAATTTGGGCAATGGAAAAAGCACAGAACAATGTACAACGGGAAAACGCACAGAGGGCCCAAAGTACAACAGGAAACACACAAGACAATGTGCCCAAAAAGGGGAAAAAGAGAGAAAAAATGAAACAAAAGGGGAAACACAGAGCAATGTGTAACGGGAAACACAGGGGACAATGGGGGCAAAAGGAAAAAGAGACAATTTGACAACAGGAAAAAACCCCAGAGACAAAGAACAACTGGAAACCCCAGAGACAATGTAACAAACGGGGGAAAAGGGGAGAGACAATGTGAAAACAGGAAAAACACAGACAATTTGGGGCAAAGGGAAACACCGAGACAAATTTGAAAAATGGGAAACCCACAGAAAAAATGTAAAAACGGAAAAAAAAGAGAGAGACAATGTACAACAGGAAACACACAAGAAATGTGACAATGGGAAAACGGGGACAAAGTTAAAACGGGGGAAAAAGAAGAGACAATGTGGGCAAGGGGGAAAAAGAGAGCAAGGGGACCCAAAGGGAAAAACACAGAGACAATGTGGAAAAACGGGAAAACACAGAGACAATAAAAACAACTGGAAACAAGAGACAATGAAACAACGGGAAAAAGAGGAGCAATTTTGACAACAGGAAACACAGGGACAATGGGACAAAAGGGAAACCCCAAGAGACCCAAAGTGCAACAGGAAAACACAGAGACCCAAAGTAACCAAAGGGGAAAACCCACAGAGACAATGTGGGCAAAGGGAAAGCACACAGAGACAAATTTTAACAACGGAAAAAAGAGAGAGACAATGTAACAACCCGGGGAAAAAAACAGAGACAATGTCACAAAGGGGGAAAAGAAGACAATGTGACAAAAGGGAAAACGAGGGGACACAATGTGGGCAAAGGGAAACAAAGAGACAAAGTGACAAGGGGGAAAACACAGAACAAAGGGGACAATGGGAAAAAGAGAGGGCAAATGTGACAACAGGAAAACAAGACAATTTTTAACAATGGGAAAACCCCGAGTCAAAAGTGACAACGGGGAAAAAGAGAAAATCAAATTTACAATGGGAAAACAGAGAGACAATTTGACAACGGGAAACAGAGAGAGACAATTTAACAACGGGAATCAGAGAGAGACAATGTGAGAACGGGAAAAAACACAAGGGCCCAAAGTGACAACGGAAACAGAGAAAACAAGTTGACAAAGGGAAAAAAAGACAATGTGACAACGGGGAAACACAGGACAATGTGACAACGGGAAACAGGGAGAGACAATGGACAACGGGGAAAAACAAAGAGACATTAAAATGGAAAAACAGAACAATGTAAAAAAGGGAAAACACACGAGACAATGTGCAACGGGAAAAGAGAGGAAAATGTGACAAAGGGAAACAAGAGACAATGGCAACGGGAAACAGGAGAGACAAAGTAACAACTGGAAAAACAGCAAGTAAAAATTGGGAAAGACACGAGAAAATGTAACAAGGGGGGAAAAACCGGACAATGTAACAAAAGGGAAAAATAGAACAATTTGGGCAAAAGGAAAAAGAGAAGACGTGTGACCACAAAAGGCATGTTGGAGGAAATGGGGTCTGCAGAGCCTGTGTAACGGTGTTCTACCAAACTTTTCACTGTAGGAGGTAAAAAATTTTCAGTTGCGAGCCTGGTCAAGGTACCCCCACCCCTTTGGTCAAGTATGGAGGTAACATACAGCTGCGAACTTTGTACACTGGTGCTACCCCTTTTTGGTCACTGTATGGAAGTAAAATACAGTCTGCAGAGCCTGTGTTTTACTGGTGTTCCATATAGGGGCACGTATGGAGGTAATATAAAGTTGCAGAGCCTGGTCAATGGTTTCTACCATAAAGGTAAGTATGGAGGGAAAAACAGTCGGAGCCCGGCCACCCGGGGTTCTCCATTTTGGGCACTAATGGAGGTAATATAAAGGGTGCGAGCCGTGTAAACTGGGGTCTCCACTTTTTGGGGCACTTTGGGTAATATTTTCAGTCTGTAAGCCTTTGTAACTGGTGTCTTTTACTATCGGTCACTGTATGCGTAAAATCCCCCGTAGAGCCTGTGTACATGATGTCTTTCCCCTTATGGGCCTGTAGGAGGTAAAATAAGTCTGCAGAGCCTGGTACACTGGGTTCCAACATTTTACTGTTGGGGTAATATACAGCTGCAGAGCCTGTGTTAATGGAATTTTCCACTATTGGTCAGTATGGGGGTAAATTTCAGTTGCAGAGCCTGTGTACCCTTTTTGTCACCATAAGGTCACTGTAGGAGGTAATATCAGTCTGCAGGCCCGGTAACGGTGTTCTCCACTATATGGTACTGTATGGAGGGGAATTTTCTCTGCGAGCCCTTGCACACTGGTGTCTACCAATTTTGGGCCTTAAAGGGGGTAAATAAAGGCTGCAGAGCCTGTGTACATTTGGGGGTCTACCCCATTTTGGGCCGATGGAAAGGGAAATACAGTTGCAGATCCTGTGTACATGGTTACCCCTATATGGTCATGTTGGAGGTAACATACGTCGCAGACCCCTTTTTACACTGGGGTCAAACCCCAATGGTCACTGTTGGAGGTTTAAAAACAGTTCGGCCTGTGTCACTGGTGTCTACCTTTTGGGACTGTAGGAGGTAATATACAGTTGAGGCCTGTGCACACTGGTGTTCCAATAATGGTCACTATATGGAGGTAAATAAAGGCTGCAGAGCCCGTTTTACACTGGTGTCTCCACTATATGGTCATGTATGGAGGTAAATACGTCTGCGTCCTGTGTTCACTGGTACCTACCCTATATGGTACTGTAGGAGGGAAAAATACAGTTGCAAAAACCCTTTTTCATGGTGTTACCACATAGGTACTGTATTTGGGGTAATATACAGTCTGCAGAGCCTGTGTACATGGGGTTACCACTTTTGGCCCCCTGTTGGGGGGAATAACAGTCCCCGCGAGCCGTGTTTCACGGTGTGTACCACTATATGGTCCGTTGGGGTAAGGTTTTAAATCTGCAGATCCTATGCACAGGTTTTTTACCACTTTTTGGGCCCGTATGGAGGTATAAAAAAGGGTGCAGACCCGTGTACCTTTGGGTGTCCCCTTTGGGGCACTTTATGGAGGTAAGATACGTTGCAGTCTGTTAAAATGGGGTCTACCCTATATGGTCACTGTTGGAGGGATATCAGTCTGGATCCTGTGTACCTGGGGTCACCCCTATATGGGCATGTTAAGGGAATAACAGCTGCAGAGCCTGTTACCTGGTGTTTCCCCCATATGGGCACTTATGGGAGGTTTTATCAGTCTGGGGAGCCTGTGTACATGGGGTTTCCACTATATGGTCATGTATGGAGGGAATATTATTGTAAGGGCCGTGTCCCTGGTGTCTACCCTAAATGGTCACGTATTGAGGTTATTTAGTCTGCAGAGCTGTTAACTGGTGTACCAATATATGGTCACTGTTAGAGGTAATAACGTCTGGACCCCGTGTACACTGGTGTCACCACTTTTGGTACTTATGGTGGAAAAAATGTTGCGAGCCGTTACCCTTTTGGGGTTCCACTTTTGGTCACTGTATAGGGTTTATAGTCGCAGACCCGTGTACACTGTGTTTCCCCTAATGGTCCCTGAAAGGTGTATTTTCAGTTGCAGGCCCGTGTTTAATGGTTTTCTACCATATTGGTCCTGAGAAATAATTCAGTCAGCAGAGCTGTGTAACTGGGTTTTCCACTTATGGTCAGTATGGGGTTAACAGTCGCAGAGCCGTGTCACTGGTTCTACCATTTATGGTCACTGTATGGGGGGTAAAATAAACAGTCTTAGGGGCTGTGTACCTGGTTTCTCCCCAAAAAAGGCACTGTTTTGGCGGTTAAAAAACAGTGTGCAGAGCCTGTTCTTGGTTTTACTACCCCTTGGTCACTGATGGGGGTAATTTAAAAAGTCTGCAGGGCCTGTGTACACTGGGGTCTACCCCTTTGGCATTTTTTAGGAGGGGAATTTTAAGTCTTCGGCTTGTGTACATGGGGTCAAACCCTAAGGTAGTATGGAGGTAATTACAGTCTCAAGGGCCTGTGTACACTGGTGTCTACTACTATTGGTCACTGATGGGGTGTTAAACATCTGCAAAAGCCTGGTACACGGTGTCTACCACTATATGGTCACGTAGGAGTAATATACAGTTGCAGACCTTGGGGACACGGGGGACCTCCACTTATGGTCACTGTATGGAGGTAAAATACGTTGCAGAGCCTGTGTACCGGTAACCTCCACTTATGGTCATGTTTGGAGGTAAATACAGTCTGCGGCCGTGTACACTGGTGGCTCCAATGGTACTGTATGGAGGTAATATACACGAGAGTTGTGTAAAATGGGGTTTTTTCCACTATATGGGAAAATTAGGAGGTAAATCAGTGCAGAGCCTGTTACCTGGTGTCTCCATATATGGTCCGTTTTGGAGGAATTTTTAAACTGGAGCTGTGTACCTGGTGTCTACCATATATGGGCACGATGGGGTAATTACATTGCAGAGCCGGTACATGGGTTACCCCTATAGGTCACTGATGGAGGTATTACGTCTGCAAGTTACAGTTGTGGGAACTTCCGTTTTTTTTTTTTGTGCGGGTTGTTTCCGGCTGCGCTCGGTCAGACAGGTCATTTGTCCATTCTCTCTCCTCCAGACGTTCCTTGTTATCTCCTTGGAGCTGAGATCTCGTCGCCGGGGACACTTCAATGCATTCGGTTTAGTGGCTGAGAAAAATTTCGACTGGAGTGGGGGTGGGGTGAATTTTTCCCGAAAACCCGAAAATCTAACGGGTGCCGACTCCGGAACGAGGAGGGGAGGCTCCGGAGGGGCAATTTAAGTGCTGCGTGCGGGGGCCGGTTTTTAAGTCACCGGCTTAGCACAAAACGTTATCCACCGCCTTGCTCCCCGGACCCCAAATTTTTTACAGAATTAGTGGACCCCCTCCCCCCCATGAAACAAGCAGCGCTCGGGTAGAATATGGTGAAACAGAGGAGTCATATAGAGGCGTCTTCCATCGCCGCACCTTGAAGAAGCGTCCAGAACACGGACACGCGGTTTCCCGGGAACCCGCAGCGGCGCTTAGCTGTGCAAAGCACCCATTTTAGCTGTTTCAATTGATTGGTGAGGGGGCAGTGCGTGTGAAACCCGGTGTGTGGAATCGTGCAATTTTCGAAAGAGAACGCAGGGTCGGCCGGGGTCCTTCCCGGTTTGGGGTTGGGTTTATATCCACGGGGGGACAAGCATCAAGGAGTCGGCGGCTTCGGGTGTCGAGGAAGGGGCCCACGTGTAAGACAAAATGGCCCTTTCCCGGACGCACTGCGTATTCGGTGTTCGTTGTTTAGGTGATGGGCTTTGTCTATTGTTCGGAAGGGTTGTCTTTGTTAGGGGATGGAGCTTTTCAGTTTTTTAGGGATGGGCTTTGCTCTTGTTTAGGTGTGGAGCTTTGTCTTTGTTAGGTGATGGAGCTTTTTCTCGGGTTTTTTTTTAGGTGATGGACTTTGTCTGTTGTTAGGTGATGGGGCTTTTTCTATGTTCAGGGGAGGGGGCTTTTTCTGTTGTTCAGGTTGGGGCTTTGTCTTTTTTGTTCAGGTGATGGAGCTTTTCTTTGTTAGGGGATGAGCTTTTTCTGGTTGTTCAGGAGGAGCTTTGTCTTGTTGTTCAGGGATGGAGCTTTGTCTGTTTTTCAGGTGAGGAGCTTTCTCGTTTTTAGGTGATGGGATTTGTCTCGTTTAGGTGATGGGCTTTGTCTGGTTTTTCGGTATGGAGCTTTGTCTGTTCGGGTATGGGGCTTTGTCTGGTTTTAGGGGATGAAAACTTTGTCTGTTTTTTCAGGTATGGAGCTTTGTCTGTTGTTTTAGTGATGGAGCTTTCGTTGTTCGGTGATGAGCTTTTGTTGGTTTTTCAGGTGATGGAGCTTTGTCTGTTGTTCAGGTGGGACTTTGTCGTTTTTAGGTGTGGAGCTTTGTCTGTTTTTCGATGATGGAGCTTTGTCGGTTTAGGGGTGGGCTTTGTTTGTTTTTCGGTGATGGACTTGTCTCGTGTTCAGGTGATGGACTTTGTCTTGTTTAGGTGATGGGCTTTTTCTATTGTTCAGGTGATGGGGCTTTTCTGTTTAGGGGGGAGCTTTTTCTTTTGTTTTAGGTATGGGGCTTTGTCCTTGTTCAGGGGAGCTTTGTCGTTTCGGGGTTGGGGCTTTTTCTGGTTTTCAGGTGATGGAGCCTTTTGTCTTGTTGTTCAGGTGATGGAACTTGTCTGTTTTTCAGGTATGGAGCTTTGTCCGTTGTTAGGTGATGGGGCTTTTTCTGGTTGTTCAGATGAGGAGCTTGTCTTTTGTTCAGGGGATGGAGTTTGTTGGTTTTTTCAGGTGATGGAGCTTTGTCTTTGTTTTGGTGATGGACTTTGTTGTTTTAGGGGAGGGGTTTGTTTTGTTTAGGTATGGAGCTTTTTCTGTTGTTGGTGATGGGGGCTTTGTCTTTGTTTTAGGTGATGGGCTTTGTCTTGTTTTTTCGGTGATGGACTTTTTCTGTTGTTTTGGTGAGGAGTTTTTCTGTTGATAGTGATGGACTTTTTGGGTTTTAGGTGATGGGCTTTGTCCCTTTTTCAGGGGGATGGAGCTTTGTCTGTTTTTCAGGTGATGGGGCTTTTTTCTTTGTCGTGATGGCTTTTTCTTTTCGGGATGGGCTTTGTTTTTTCAGGTGATGGAGCTTTTTCTGGTTTTTCAGGTGTGGAGTTTGTCTGTTTTCAGGTGATGGCTTTGTTCTTTTTTCAGGTATGGAGTTTGTCTGTTTTTCAGGGATGGAGCTTTTTTTTGTTCAGGTGAGGGCTTTTTTGTCTGTTTTAGGTGATGGAGTTGGTTGGGTTTTTGGTGATGGGCTTTGTCTCGTTTTTCAGTGATGGGCTTTGTCGTTGTCAGGTGTGGAGCTTGTCCTTTTTTCGGTGATGGGCTTTGTCTTTTGTTCGGTGATGGAGCTTTTCTTTTTGTTAGGGGGAAGGGGGCTTTTTTTTTCAGGGATGGAGCTTTTTTTGTTTTGGTGATGGACTTTGTCTTTTTCAGGGATGGAGTTTGTTTTTGTTTTCAGGTATGGGGGCTTTGTTTTGTTTAGGGATGGAGTTTGTTTGTTGTTCAGGTGATGGGGCTTTGTTATTGTTTGGTGATGGAGCTTTTTTTTTCAGTATGGGGCTTTGTCTGTTGTTCAGGTGATGGGGCTTTTTTTTTTCGGTAGGAGCTTTGTTGGTTGTTCAGGGTGGAGCTTTGTTTGTTTGTTAGGTATGGGGTTTTTCTTTGTTAGGTGATGGAGCTTTGTCTTTTTCAGGTGATGGAGCTTGCGTTGTTGGGGGTGGAGCTTTGTGGGTTTTTCAGGTGAGGGTTTGTCTTTTTCGGTTTGGGGGCTTTGCTTTTTTCGGTGATGGAGCTTTTTTGGTTGTTCAGGTGATGGAAAACTTTTCTTGTTCAGGTGATGGAGCTTGTTTGTTTTCAGTATGGGCTTTGTTGTTGTTCGGTGTGGGGCTTTTGTCGTTGTAGGGGATGGAGCTTTGTCGGGTTCAGGGGGGAGCTTTTCCGGTGTTTAGGTGATGGGGGTTTGTCTTTTTCAGGTGTAAACTTGGTTTTTGTTGTTCAGGTGAGGGCTTTGTTCCTTGTTTTAGGTGATGGGCTTTTTTCTGTTTTTGGTGTGGACTTTGTTCGTTGTTCGGGGATGGGCTTTTTCTGTTTTCGGGGATGGGCTTTGTTTTTGCAGGTGATGGACTTTTTGTTGTTTAGGTGAGGGCTTTGTCTGGTTGTTCAGGGGATGGAGCTTTTTTTTTTGTTTTGGGATGGGCTTTGTCTCTTGTTTAGGTTGGAGCTTTGTTTGGTGTTCGGGGAGGGGCCTTGTCTGGGTTTTTCAGGTGATGAGCTTTTCTGTTGTTCAGGGGATGGAGCTTTGTTTTTGTTTCGGGATGGAGCTTTGTCTGTTTTTCAGGTGAGGGCTTTGCTGTTGTTAAGGGGTTTGGGGCTTTGTCTCTTGTTTAGGTGTGGACTTTTGTCTTGTTTAGGTGATGGAGTTTGTCTGGGTTTTGGGGATGGAGCTTTGTCTGGTTGTTCAGGGATGGGCTTTGTTGTTGTTTAGGTGATGGAGCTTTGTCTTTGTTCAGGGATGGGTTTGTTGTTTTTCGGTGATGGAAACTTTGTCTTTTTCATTTATGGGCTTTGTTTGGGGTTTTCAGGTGGGGCTTTTGTTGTTGTTCAGGTGATGGAGCTTTTTTTTTGTTCGGTTTATGGACTTTGTCTTTTTTCAGGGGATGGAGCTTTGTCTTTGTTCAGGGGAAGGCTTTTTTCTGGGTTCAGGTGGGAGCTTTTTCCCTTTTTTAGGTGAGGGCTTTGTCCCTTTTTTTTCAGTTGGAGCTTTTTTCTCGTTTAGGGGGGGAGTTTTTCTTTTTTCAGGGGAGGGGCTTTGTTGTTGTTCAGGTGTGGAAGCTTTTCTGTTTTCGGTGATGGAGCTTTTTTTGTTCAGGGGATGGAGCTTTGTCTATGTTCGGGGTGGGCTTTGTTTTTTGGTGATGGGGCTTTGTCTGTTGTTCAGGTGATGGACTTGTTTTGTTCAGGTTGGACTTTTTTTTTGTCAGGTATGGAGTTTGTTGTGTTCGGTATGGGCTTTTTTTTGTTCAGGTGATGAGCTTTGTCTCTTAGGTATGGAGCTTGTTTGGTTTTTCAGTGATGGAGCTTTGTCTTTTTTTCAGGGGGATGGGCTTTGTTTTGTTTTGGTGTGGGGCTTTGTCCCCTTTTTCAGGGGATGGGCTTTTTCTTGTTGTTCAGGTGAAGGAGCTTTGTCTGGTTTTTCAGGTGATGGGTTTCTCTTGTTTTAGTTTGGGTGGAGCTTTTTCATTTTTTTGTATGGGCTTTTTTCTTTTGGGGTTTAGGTGATGGGGCTTGTTTGTTTAGGGGATGGACTTTGCTTTGTTCAGGTGATGAGCTTTGTTTTTGGGTTCAGGGGAAAAGGGCTTTGTTTGTGTTCAGGTGAGGAGCTTTGTTTGGTTTTTCAGGGATGGGCTTTGGGTTTTTTGTTCAGGTGGGGGCTTTTCTTTTTTAGGGGATGGGGCTTTGTTTTGTTCAGGTGAGGAGCTTTTTTGGTTTTCAGGTGATGGGGGTTTTTTTTTTCAGGTGATGGGGCTTTGTCTGTTGTTTAGGTGATGGAGCTTGTTTTTGTTCAGGGTGGGGCTTTGTCTTTTTAGGTGATGGGGCTTTGTCTGGTTTTTCAGGTGATGGGCTTTTTCTTTGTTCAGTGATGGGGCTTTGTTTTTTTCATGATGGAGCTTTGTCTGGTTGTTCAGGGATGGAGCTTTTTGGGTTTTTTGGGTTTGTTTGTTGGGGGTATTGTCTCTTTTGGTGATGGGCTTTGTCTTTTTCGGTGTGGAGTTTTCTGTTGTTTCAGGGGTGGAGCTTTTTGGGTTTTCAGGGGAGGGCTTTGTCTATTTTTCGGGGATGGGCTTTTTTTTTTCAGGGGATGGGCTTTGTCTGGGTTTTTAGGTGATGGAAACTTTTTCTATTTCGGTGATGGACTTTGTTGGTTGTTCAGGTGAGGAGCTTTTTTTGTTTTTCAGGTGATGGGCTTTTTTTTTTCAGGTGATGGGGGCTTTGTTGGGTTCAGGTGATGGGCTTTTTCCCCTTTTTCAGGTGATGGAGCTTTTTCTTTTTTCGGTGATGGAGCTTTTCTTTGTTTTGGTGATGGAGCTTTTTTGGGTTTTCCTTTTGGGATGGGTTGCCCCGGTGATGGGCTTTGTTTTTCGGGGTGGAGCTTTGCTGTTGTTTTAGGTGATGGGGCTTTGCTCATTGTTCAGTGATGGAGCTTTGTTCTTTTCAGGTGGGGGGAGCTTTGTCTTGGTTTTTGGGGGATGGGGCTTTTTTTTTGGGTTTTTGTTCAGGTGAGGAGCTTTGTTCTTTTTTCGGGATGGAGCTTTGTTTTTTTAAGGGGATGGAGCTTGTCGGGGGTTCAGGTGATGGAGCTTTGTCGGGGGTTTAGGTGATGGAGCTTTGTCTGTTGTTCAGGTGATGGACTTTTTTTTGTTTTTTCAGGTGATGGGCTTTGTCTGGTTTTTTCAGGGGATGGGCTTTTTTTTTTTGTTCAGGTGAGGAACTTTGTCTGGGTTTTTCAGGTGTGGGGCTTTGCTGGTTTTTCAGGTATGGGGCTTTGTCTGGTTTCGGTGATGGGCTTGTCTGTTTTTCAGGTGGGAGCTTTTTTGTTGTTCAGGTGATGGAGCTTTGTCTGTTGTTAGGGTGGGGCTTTGTCTGGGTTTTAGGTGATGGGCTTTTTTGTTGTTCAGGGATGGAGCTTTGTTGGTTCAGGGGAGGCTTTGTCTGGTTTTCAGGTGATGGGCTTTGTCCTTTTTTAAGGGTTTTTTGGGTGATGGAGCTTTTTGTTGTTCAGGTGTGGAGTTTGTCTTTTTTTCAGGTGATGGGCTTTTTCTCGTTGTTCCCGGGGATGGACTTTGTTGTTGTTCAGGGATGGAGCTTTGTCTGTTTTTGGGATGGAGTTTGTCTGTTGTTCAGGTGATGGAGTTTTTCTGTTGTTCAGGTAGGACTTTTGGGTTTTTTGGGGGAAATTTTTTGCAGGTGATGGGGCTTTGTCTTTGTTCAGGGTGTGGGGCTTTGTTTTTTAGGTGATGGGCTTTGTTCTTGTTCGGGGATGGAGCTTGTTTTGTTCGGTGTGGAGCTTTTTCTTTGTTCAGGTGATGGAGCTTTGTCTGGTTCTTCAGTTTGGAGTTTTTCTGTTGTTCAGGTGATGGAGCTTTTTTTGTTTTTCAGGTGTGGAGCTTTGTCTGTTTTTTAGGGGATGGGCTTTGTCTTTTTTAGGTGATGGGGCTTTGTCTTTGTTTAGGTGATGGGGCTTTTTTTGTTTTTCAGGTGGGAGCTTTTTCTGGTTTTTCAGGTGATGGCTTTTTCTATTTTAGGGAGGAGCTTTTTCTTGTTTAGGTATGGACTTTGTTTTGTTTTAGGTGAGGGGCTTTGTTTTGTTCAGGTATGGAGCTTTTTCTTTTTCAGGTGTGGAGCTTTGTTTTGTTCAGGTAAAGGAGCTTTTTTTTGTTCAGGTGAGGGCTTTGTAGTTGGTTTCAGGTGATGGGCTTTGTTTGTTGTTCAGGTGATGGGCTTTGTTTTGTTTAGGTTGGGCTTTGTCTTTTGTTTAGGGGATGAGCTTTGTTTTGTTCAGGTGATGGAGCTTTGTTATTGTTCAGGGATGGAGCTTTGTCTGTTGTTAGGTGATGGAGCTTTGTCTGTTTATTAAGGTGATGGAGCTTTGTCTGGGTGTTCAGGTGATGGAGCTTTGTCTTGTTGTTCAGGTGATTGTGCTTTGTGTGTTTTTTCAGTTGATGGAGCTTTGTCTGTTTTTTCAGGTGATGGATCTTTGTCTGGTTGTTTAGGTGATGGAGCTTTGTCTGATTGTTCAGGTGATGGAGCTTTGTTGGTTTTCAGGGGATGGAGCTTTTGTCTGTTGTTCAGGTGATGGGCTTTGTCTCGTTGTTCAGGTGATGGAGCTTTGTCTTGTTTGTTAAGGGGATGGAGCTTTGTCTCTTGGTTTCAGGTGATGGAGCTTTGTTGGTTGTTCAGGTGATGGAGCTTTGTCCGGTTGTTCAGTGATGGAGCTTTGTCTGGGTTGTTCAGGGTGGGCTTTGTCTGTTGTTCAGTGATGGGCTTTGTCCCTTTGTTCAGGTGATGGAGCTTTGTTGTTGTTCAGGTGATGGACTTTGTCTCGTTGTATAGGTGATGGAGCTTGGTCTCTTTGTTCAGGTGATGGAGCTTTGTCTGGTTGTTCAGGTGATGGAGCTTTGTCTCTTTGTTCAGGTGATGGAGCTTTGTCTGGTTGTTCAGGTGATGGAGCTTTGTCTCGTTGTTCAGGTGATGGAGCTTTGTCTCATTGTTCAGGTGATGGAGCTTTGTCTGGATGTTCAGGTGATGGAGCTTTGTCTCGTTGTTCAGGTGATGGAGCTTTGTCTTGTTGTTCAGGTGATGGGGCTTTGTCTCGTTGTTTAGGTGATGGAGCTTTGTCTGGTTGTATAGGTGATGGGTTCTTGTTGTTATTGTCTGTGTTCAGGTGATGGAGCTTTGTCTCATTGTTCAGGTGATGGAGCTTTCTTTGTGGCTTGTTGTTCAGGTGAGGGAGCTTTGTCTGGTTGTTCAGGTGATGGAGCTTTGTCTCTTTTTAAGGTGATGGAGCTTTGTCTCGTTGTTCAGGTGATGGAGCTTTGTCTCGTTGTTCAGGTGATGGAGCTTTGTCTGGTTGTTCAGGTGATGGGGCTTTGTCTCATTGTTCAGGTGATGGAGCTTTGTCTCTTTTTCAGGTGATGGAGCTTTGTCTGGTTGTTCAGGTGATGGAGCTTTGTCTCGTTGTTCAGTGGAGGACTTTGTATTGTTCAGGTGATGGAGCTTTGTCTGTTGTTCAGGTGATGGAGCTTTGTCTGTTGTTCAGGTGATGGAGCTTTGTCTCGTTGTTCAGGTGATTGAGCTTTGTCTGGTTGTTCAGGTTATGGAGCTTGTCTCGATTGTTCAGGTGATGGAGTCTTTGTCTGTTTTTTCAGGTGATGGAGCTTTGTCTTTTGTTCAGGTGATGGAGCTTTGTCTTGTTGTTCAGGTGATGGAGCATTGTCTCGATTTTCAGGTGATGGAGCTTTGTCTCATTGTTTAGGTGATGGACGTTTGTCTGGATTGTTCAGTGATGAGCTTTGTCTGTTTTCAGGTGATGGAGCTTTGTCTGGTTGTTCAGGTGATGGGCTTTGTCTGTTGGTCAGGTGATGGAGCTTTGTCTCTTTTTCAGGTGTGGGAGCTTTGTCTTGTTGTTCAGGTGATGGAGCTTTGTCTTGTTTCAAAGGGGATGGGACTTTGTCGTTGTTCAGGTTTAGGGGTTTGTCGATTTTCAGGGATGGAGCTTTTTTCTGGTTTTTAGGGATGGGCTTTGTTTTGTTCAGGGGTGGAGCTTTTTCTTTTTCGGGGGGACTTTTTTCTGTTTTTTCAGGTGATGGAAATGTCTGGTGTTCGGGGTGGGCTTTTTCTTTTTTCATTATGGAGTTTTTTTTTTCGGTGATGGGGCTTTTCTTTGTTTTGGGGTGGGGCTTTGTCTTTTTTTCAGGTGATGGAGCTTTTTTCTTTTTAGGGGATGGGGCTTTTGTCTGGTTTTTCGGTGATGAGCTTGTCTGGTTTCAGGTAAAGGGGGTTTGTCTGGGCAGGTGTGGAGCTTTGCCCCTTTTTTCGGTGATGGAGCTTTGTCTTTTTGGTTTTCAGGTATGGAGTTTTTCCCTTTTTTTCAGGTATGGGGCTTTGTCTAAATTTTTCATGAGGGGCTTTGTCCCTTTTTAGGTGATGGGGCTTTGTCTGTTGTTCGGTGAGGACTTTGTATTTGTTCAGTGTGGAGCTTTTTTGTTGTTCAGGTGATGGACTTTTTTCTTTTTCAGGTAAGGAGCTTTGTTTGTTTTAGGGGATGGGGCTTTTTTCTGTTTTTTCGGTGATGGGCTTTGTCTCTTTTTAGGGATGGGGCTTTGGTCCGGTTTCGGTGATGGAGCTTTTTTTGTTTTCAGGTTGGGTTTGCTGTTGTTAGGTGTTGGGCTTTTCTCTTTTTCAGGGAGGGGCTTTGTCGGGTTTTTCAGGTTTGGGGTTTGTTTGGGGTTTTCAGGGAGGCTTTGCTGGTTTTTCAGTGATGGAGCTTTGTCTGTTTCAGGTGAGGGAAACTTTGTCTCGTGTTCAGGGGATGGAGCTTTGTCTGTTGTTCAGGTATGGAGCTTTGTCTCGTTGTTCAGGTGATGGAGCTTCGTCTCGTTGTTCAGGTGATGGAGCTTTGTCTGGTTCAGGTGATGGAGCTTTGTATGGTTGTTCAGGTGATGGCTTTGTCCTTGTTCAAGGTGATGGAGCTTTGTCTGTTTTCAGGTGATTTGGGCTTTGTCTGGGTTTTTTCAGGTGATTGGGTCTTTTTCTGGGTTTTTTCGGTGATGGAGCTTTGTATCTTTTTCAGGTGATGGAGCTTTGTCTTGTTGTTCAGGTGATGGAGCTTTGTCTGATTATTCAGGTGATGGAGCTTTGTCTTGTTGTTCAGGTGATGGAGCTTTGTCTGTTGTTCAGGTGATGTTTTCGTGTTCATAGAGCTTTGTCTCATTGTTCAGGTTATGGAGCTTTTCCCCTTGTTCAGGTGATGGAGCTTTGTCTGGTTGTATAGGTGATGGAGCTTTTTCCTTGATGTTCAGTGATGGAAACTTTGTCTTTGTTCAGGTGATGGAGCTTTGTCTTGTTGTTCAGTGATGGAGCTTTGTCTGGTTGTTCAGGTATGGAGCTTTGTCCTTTGTTCATGATGGACTTTGTCTCGTTGTTCAGGTGATGGAGCTTTGTCTGGATGTTCAGGTGATGGGGCTTTGTCTCATTGTTCAGGTGATGGAGCTTTGTCTCTTTTTCAGGTGATGGAGCTTTTCTGGTTGTTCAGGTGTGGAGCTTTTTTCTTTGTTCAGGTGATGGAGTTTGTCTCTTTTTCAGGGATGGAGCATTGTCTCGTTGTTCAGTAGATGGAGCTTTGTCTGGTGTTTAGGTGATGGGCTTTGTCTCTTGTTCAGTATGGAGTTTGTCTCTTTTCAGGTGATGACTTTGTCTGTTGTTCGGGGATGGGGCTTTGTCGGTTGGTTCAGGTGATGGAGCTTTGTTCTCATTGTTCAGGTGATGGAGCTTTTTCCTGTTTTCAGGTGATGGTAGCTTTGTCTGGTTGTTCAGGTGATGGAGCTTTGTCTGGTTGTTCAGGTGATGGAGCTTTGTCTGTTGTTCAAGGTGATGGAGCTTTGTCTCGTTGTTCAGTGAAAGGAGCTTTGTTTTTGTTTCAGGTGATGAGCTTTTCTTTTGTTCAGTATGAGCTTTTGTCCATTGTTCAGGTGGGTGGAGCTTTGTCTGGTTGTTCAGTATGGAGCTTTGTCTGTTGTTCCCGGTGATGACTTTTTCCCTTTTTTCAGGGGATGGGCTTTGTCTCTTGTTCAGGTGATGGAATTTTCTGGTTGTTTTAGGGGATGGACTTTGCCCGGGGTTCAGGATGGGGCTTTGTTGGGTTTTTCAGTGAGGGGGCTTTTTTTGTTTCCGGTATGGGGCTTTGTCTTTGGGGTTTAGGTGGGGCTTTTTCCATTGTTTTAGTATGGGCTTTTGTCTTTTTTTCATAGGACTTTGTCTGTTCAGGGATGGAGCTTTGTCTGTTGTTCAGTGATTTTTGGACTTTTTCCGGGTTTTTCAGGTGATGGGCTTTTTTCTTGTTTTCGTGATGGGCTTGTCTTTTTTCAGGTGTGGAGCTTTGTCTGGTTGTTCAGGTGATGGCTTTGTCTGGGGGTTTTTTAGGTAGGGACTTTTTCTATTTTCAGGGGATGGAGTTTGTCTCTTTCAGGTGATGGAGCTTTGTCCCCGTTGTTATGATGGGGCTTTTTCGGTTTAGGTGATGGGGCTTTGTCTTTGTTCAGGTGATGGGCTTTTGTTTTTGGTTTTTTCAGGGGTGATGAGCTTTTCGTTTTTTGGTGAAAGGGGTTTGTCCTGGTTTTTTCAGGGGATGGAGCTTTGTCTTTTGTTCGGTTTTTGGACTTTGTCGTTGTTCAGGGGATGGGGCTTTTTCTGGTTGTTAGGGGAGCTTGTCTGGTTTTTCAGTGATGGGCTTTGTCTCTTGTTCGGTGATGGACTTTGTCTTTGTTCAGGTTATGGGGCTTTTCCTTGTTGAGTAGGGCTTTTTTCTGTTTAGGTGATGGGGCTTGTCTCTTGTTCAGTGAGAGCTTTCCTGGTTATTTTTTGGTGATGGGGCTTTGTCTGGGTTTTTAGGTGATGGGGCTTTTTCTCTTTTCAGTGATGGAGCTTTCTTTTTTCATTTATGGAGCTTTGTCTTGTTTTTTAGGTGTGGGCTTTGCTTTGTTAGTGATGGAGCTTGTCCGGGTTTTTTCAGGTTTATGGGGCTTTTTTCGTTGTCAGTATGACTTTGTCTGTTGTTCAGGTGAGGCTTTGTCGTTGTTCAGGTATGGGCTTTGTCTGGGGTTTTCAGGTATGGAGCTTTGCTATTTTTCAGGGGAGGAGCTTTGTCTGTTTTCGGTGATGACTTTGTCTGGGTTTTTTTTGAGGGCTTGTCTCTGTTCGGGGATGGGAAAATTTTCGGTTGGGTTTTTATTTTAGGGGATGGGGCTTTGTCTTTGTTCAGGGGGTGGGGCTTTTCTTTTTTTGGGGATGGAGCTTTTTCTGTTTTCGGTGATGGGGCTTTGCTTGGGGTTTTTTCAGGGATGGGCTTTGTCTTTGTTCAGGTGATGGACTTTGTCCCCTTTTCAGGTATGGACCTTTTATCTTGTTTTTCAGGGGATGGAGCTTTGTCTCATTGTTCAGGTGATGGAGCTTTGTCTTGTTGTTCAGGTGATGGAGCTTTGTCTGGTTGTTCAGGTGATGGAGCTTTGTCTCGTTGTTCAGGTGATGGAGCTTTGTCTCGTTGTTCAGGTGATGGAGCTTTGTCTTGTTGTTCAGGTGATGGAGCTTTGTCTCGTTGTTCAGGTGATGGAGCTTTGTCTTGTTGTTCAGGTGATGGAGCTTTGTCTGGTTGTTCAGGTGATGGAGCTTTGTCTGGTTGTTCAGGTGATGGAGCTTTGTCTCGTTGTTCAGGTGATGGAGCTTTGTCTGGTTGTTCAGGTGATGGAGCTTTGTCTGGTTGTTCAGGTGATGGAGCTTTGTCTGGTTGTTCAGGTGATGGAGCTTTGTCTGGTTGTTCAGGTGATGGAGCTTTGTCTCATTGTTCAGGTGATGGAGCTTTGTCTGGTTGTTCAGGTGATGGAGCTTTGTCTGGTTGTTCAGGTGATGGAGCTTTGTCTGGTTGTTCAGGTGATGGAGCTTTGTCTCATTGTTCAGGTGATGGAGCTTTGTCTGGTTGTTCAGGTGATGGAGCTTTGTCTGGATGTTCAGGTGATGGAGCTTTGTCTGGTTGTTCAGGTGATGGAGCTTTGTCTGGATATTCAGGTGATGGAGCTTTGTCTGGTTGTTCAGGTGATGGAGCTTTGTCTGGTTGTTCAGGTGATGGAGCTTTGTCTTGTTGTTCAGGTGATGGAGCTTTGTCTTGTTGTTCAGGTGATGGAGCTTTGTCTTGTTGTTCAGGTGATGGAGCTTTGTCTGGTTGTTCAGGTGATGGAGCTTTGTCTGGTTGTTCAGGTGATGGAGCTTTGTCTCGTTGTTCAGGTGATGGAGCTTTGTCTGGTTTTTCAGGTGATGGAGCTTTGTCTGGATGTTCAGGTGATGGAGCTTTGTCTGGTTGTTCAGGTGATGGAGCTTTGTCTCGTTGTTCAGGTGATGGAGCTTTGTCTGGTTGTTCAGGTGATGGAGCTTTGTCTCGTTGTTCAGGTGATGGAGCTTTGTCGCGTTTCTCGTGTGTCTCCTCTCTGTGTTGTCGCTGTTTTCGTGCTGCGGCTCTGATCCTCTTTAGGTAATTGAATTGATAAGAGCAGCGTTTCCGCCGTCTCTCACGATCACCGACCTCTGGAGTCTCCATTGTTCCCGGAGGTCGCACGGGTCCCGGAGGATTCACACAAGACCTGCGGCAACACAATGCGGAGCGCTGACTCCACAGAATGACACTGAGAGCGTCATCCTCAGTGATACACCACAGCTCAGCCACTGTATCTAAGCCTGTCATGTGATACTGTCCGCAGAGCCACTGTATCTAAGCCTGTCATGTGATACTGTCCGCAGAGCCACTGTATCTAAGCCTGTCATGTGATACTGTCCGCAGAGCCACTGTATCTAAGCCTGTCATGTGATACTGTCCGCAGAGCCACTGTATCTAATCCTTTCGTGTGATACTGTCCACAGAGCCATTGCATCTAAGCCAGTTCTGTGATACTATCTGCTGAGCTTTGTATCTAATCTTATCCTGTGTGATACCCTCTGCTGAGCTGTGCATCTAATTCTGTCCTATAGTAGGAACAGACGGAAGAAGATATGACCCGGCGCTCGTGAAAGCAGTCGGCGGCGGAAGGATGGTGTATGAATAAAATGTGTCTTTATTATTTTTAAAAGAGCGAAGGGATGTTTAACCTCTCCTCCTGGAACCCTGCAACACCTTGTGCTCCGCCCTAGCAAGACTAGCCTATCCTATGTGATACTGTTTATGGAGCTGTGTATCTAATCCTATCCTGTGTGATACCCTCTGCTGAGCTTTGTATCTAATCCTATCCTGTGTGATACTGTCTCCTGGGCTGTGTATCTAATCCTATCCTGTGTGATACTGTATCTAATCCTATCCTGTGTGATACCGTCTGCTGAGCCATGTATCTAATCCTATCCTGTAAGATATAAAAGAAAAAAAGATAGGGAGGGGGTGCACAATAGTGAATTATGCCCAAAAAGATACCACAAGATAGGAGTAGTCACAGGTGTGCTCACCTTGCAGAGTTGTGCTACTAGTGTAGTGTTTAGGAGGCTCTAGGTCCGAGCTCGTACCACGGCAGCCGCGAGTCTTCTATTCGCATACGCCGCTCTGGAGCGATGGCCGATGTAATATGGAGACAAGGAGAAAGGGCACCCGGCGCTCGTGGGCGCAACAATCATGAGGAGAAAAGCAGGAGTTTTGTCTATTTATTTCTAAAAATATAAAGGGGCTTTAAACCTTCACACAATGAAAGACGTACATTACAGACTTTAGCTTTCACGCTAAACCCAAAGCGCTTCCAAAAGTATATCCCCAAAGGGGAAAAACAACCAGTTAAAGGAGGTAGTGCAATTAAACGTCGTTACCCAGATGGGACGGAGAATTAACCATTGGACAGAAATCAAATCCGTGGGTTAAAAACAAGAAGATGCTTAAAAAGAGCAACATTAATCAAAAAGAACGATTATCAGAATAAAAACAAATGTGTACAGAGCCGACTATTATAAAGAATTGCGGAAGGAAATTAAGTATCGCTACAAGAAGGGACGTAATAGAATAAGCAAGAAGAGAAGCAATAGATACAAAGCGCATGGAGCGAGTGGCGTAAATACAAAGCGCGTGGAGCGAGTGGTGTAAATACAAAGCGCGTGGGCGAGGGGTGGTAAATACAAACGCGTGGAGCGAGGGGTTAAATCAAAGCGGGGAGCGGTGGTGAAAATACAAAGCGCGGGAGCGAGGGGTGAAAATACAAAGCGGTGGAGGAGTGGTGCAAAAAAAAGGGGGCATGGAGCGAGTGGTGAAAACAAAGCGCATGGAGCAGTGGTGAAATAAAAACGCGGGAGCGAGTGGTGAAATAAAAAGCGGGGGGACGGTGGTGTAAAACAAAGCGCGTGGAGCGAGGGGTGTAAATACAAGGCCAGGGAGGAGGGTGTAAATACAAAGCGCGGGGAGCAGGGGTGCAAAACAAAGCGCGGGAGCGAGTGGTGTAAAAAAAAGGCGAAGGGAGCAGGGGTGTAAATAAAAACCGTGGGAAGTGGGTAAATCAAAGCGTGTGGGCGAGTGGTGTAAATACAAAGCGCATGGAGCGAGTGGTGTAAATACAAAGGGGGGAGCGGGTGTAAATAAAAAGCGGGGGAGCAGTGGTGAAAATACAAAGGGCCTTTGGAGGAGTGGTGTAAATATAAAGCGGGGGAGCGTGGTGTAAAACAAACGCGTGGAGCGGTGGTGAAATACAAAGCGCGTGGAGGGGTGGGTAAAAACAAACGCGTGGAGGAGTGGTGAAATACAAAGCGCATGGGGCGATTTTAAAATACAAAGCGCATGGACGATGGTGCAAATACAAAGCGCATGGAGCGATGGTGAAATACAAAGCCCCGTGGACGAGGGGGTGCAAATACAAAGCGCATGGAGGAGGGTGCAAAAAAAAAAGGCGCGTGGAGCGAGTGGTGTAAATAAAAAACCGTGGACCAGGGTGTAAATACAAAGGGCCATGGAGCAGTGGTTAAATACAAAGCGCGGGGCGAGTGGCAAATAAAAAGCGCGGACGGGGGTTGTAAATACAAAGCGCTGGAGCGATGGTCAAATACAAAGCGCATGGAGCGAGTGGGAAAATAAAAACGCGGGGAGCGAGTGGTGTAAATACAAAGCGCGTGGAGCGAGTGGTGTAAATACAAAGCGCGTGGAGCAATTGGAAAATAAAAAAGAGGAAAAAAATAAAGGGAAAGCAAAAAAGCAACGGCTGATGCGCGGGAAGTACGAATAGAGAGGTCCGGCGCCATTGACAAGAGCGCCTGAGAATATCTGCACTCTGATTGGATAGAAAACAGAGGAGTAAGGATGGATACCGGTGCTCAAAACTGTCGGGAAGACAGGAAAACAGCGCGCTTCAAATGGAGAGTGTTATACTAGTGATAGATCGTGAGTTACAGGAGAGTACAACACATACAATCGCTTGGATAGCTGCAGAGCGCCCTCCGGTATCAGCAGCCGAAAGCAGGCTCCAAACGCGTTGCTATTTGTAATAAACCTATATGCCCGATGTCCATGTTTAAAATTTTTCCCCCAAACCTTATCGTCTCTTCTTGGATAACTTTGAGGTAAATACGAAAGAACCAATAGAAAAGCAACTTGATGCAGCGAGAATTTACAAATAAAGTATCAGGGATATAGAAGATGTATACAGTATGTGGCGCTTGTGGTATAATTATAAAATTAAATGACACTTGGGCATAAAACCTCTATTTAAAGTGTCATATTTATTATAAATAAAAGAAAGAAACAACGCGTTTCATGGGCAAATACGTGCCCGCTTCATCCGGTTACCTACACCTAAAGAAAGGCGCGATTAACACGAGCGCCGGAGAATATCTGCACTCTGATTGGATGAACATCAGAGGGCTCGTCTGAGCCGACCAATGGGGAGGAGCCATTCCCTAAAAGACTAATGACAAAAGCGGGAACTGATTCAAATAAAAAACTGGAAGTCTGATTGGACAAGAGCCGGGTACAGAGAGACCAATGAGAAGACGAGCGACTCCCAATGCGAAATAACATGGAGAATCCTAATGCTCTATTACAGAACTGCGCCAATGACTGTTTTGCACTGGACACTAAAAGAATATATTTTGTGCAGCCGAAAGGACTGAGCTCATTCAATAGATCAGTTCAGCTGCATCATGGAGACCCTCGGGATGGACGGTTGCCCATTGAGCCCAATGTGTAGCGGTCGAGTGGCTCCTCCCACGTATTGTAGTTTACATGTGCACCCAATAATGTAAATGACTTTTGCAGGTTGGACGGTGTTTGATCTCACCTGTGACTTTCCTAAGAGTTGATGTGTTTAGTGGTTGAGATATTGTTGCAGCTCCGACAATCAGAGGAGTAACAAGGAAGCTGCGGCGTCTGGTGCTGGAGAGCAGGGATTGTGCTCGGGGCTAAAATCCCTGTGATATTTGGAGCCCTTCTATATTAGGTTTTGCTGGGCCCAGGAGAGGCTCCTTCCTGATGAGAGGCCAGTGTTTGCTCAAAGTATCTGTAATCCTTAGATGGGAAGAGTTGCATTGGGTTATTAAGGAAAATGTGACCTGAGAAGCTTTAGTCTTTGCTCTTGCAGTCATTTCCATCTTTATTGTAGATAAAGTCAATTTGTTGCAAGAGTTTGGTTTTTGTACGAGCGGCCGCGAAAAGTTTTTTTGGAGACCGTATTTTTCTCCAAAAAGCGTTTTTCTAAAAAGTGAGCTTGTTCGTGAAAGACAAAGTCCTCAGAACAGTTTCTGCGGCCTCCTCTAAATTGTCCGTATATATATATTCAGTAACCAGGGTTTGTGGTTAATAGAACTCATACTATCCACTGTTTAAAAAAAAAGTTGAAGTGGAAACGTCCCGTTTATAATTGACATTTTTAGGTCCCGGTTGCTGTGTGAGGCGCAGCTAAGCCCCCAGGTATTGCTGTTAATATGGGAGATGAAATGGGCAATTTGTTGATAGGGTCCGACCCATATGATAAACAGGTCGTCTATATACAGTCTGATGTTATAGAAAGAAAGCAGAAAAAAGAAGAAAGCGCTCCTAATAATGTCTATGGTTCATGTATGTAAGTTACCTGAGGTGCACAGCTTTTTAGGTCAGGCCAGTCTGTGTGTGTGACTATGGTTCATGTATGTAAGTTACCTGATGTGGACAGCTTTTTAGGTCAGGCCAGTCTGTGTGTGTGACTATGGTTCATGTATGTAAGTGACCTGAGGTGCACAGCTTTTTGGGCCCAGGCCAGTCTGTGTGTTGACTATGGTTTTCATGTATGTAAGTTACCTGATGTGCACAGCTTTTAGGTCAGCCAGCCCGTGTGTGTGACTATGGTTCATGAAATGTAAGTTACCTGGAGGCACAGCTTTTTAGGTCGGGCCAGCTGTGTGTGTGACTATGGTTCATGTATGTAAGTTTACCTGAGGTGTACAGCTTTTTGGGTCAGGCCAGTCCTGTGTGTGTTGACTATGGTTCATGAAATGTAAGTTACCTGATGTGCACAGCTTTTTAGGTCAGGCCAGCCCCCTGTGTGTGTGACTATGGTTCATGTATGTAAGTTACCTGAGGTGAACAGCTTTTTAGGTCAGGCCAGTCTGTGTGTGTGACTCTGGTTAATGTATGTAAGTTACCTGATGTGAACAGCTTTTTAGGTCAGGCCAGTCTGTGTGTGTGACTATGGTTCATGTATGTAAGTTACCTGAGGTGTACAGCTTTTTAGGTCAGGCCAGTCTGTGTGTGTGACTATGGTTCATGTATGTAAGTTACCTGATGTGCACAGCTTTTTAGGTCAGGCCAGTCGTATCTGTAAGGTCCCGGTTCTCTCATCATTTCCACTACTCCAGGTTTTTACAGTCATTTTCTACACCCTCAGCTTATTAGATGGAAAGCCTTTGCACTTTATCCTTTTTTAGAGCTGTTCCTTATACTATTCCCTCTATTGCCCTCAGCATTAATAATACAACACGCAGCATCATTAGAATCACTTTGTAGCTTTAACACAATATCACCTTTTGACATCGCAGGGAAGTCTCCTACTTGCTGCTTGATTATATCTTCCTTAAAGGGGTTGTATCATTTCATTAAATGGTCTTCAGAATAAGGGGACAGTGAAAACAAGCAAGTTTGCAATTAGATGTCATAAGCAAAGCTGTCTTGTTCTCATAGTTTTCCTTATCTTCTGTTTCTGTTTACATTGATCTCCAGTCCTGGTCGGATCCCTGCTCCTTGTATTTCAGTAGCTGAGAGCTCATTTACATTCTGTTCAGCCCCCGGTCGGCTGTATTTACGGAGCTTGCATTCCTGTCTCTCTCACTCAGAGTAAGGGACCGGCACATTTTCACTCTGCACAGCCAGAAGAAAAAGAATAACACTGCAGGGCTTCTACAATCAGGAAACCGCACAATTGTGTGTCGATCCCTGCCTCTCCTGCATAGAAGGGAGATCTGTGCTGTTCATAGAAAGCTGGATTCAACTGTAACAAATCTCCAGCTGTGAGAGGAGAGATCAGTGCTCAGTCTAGATTGAATGCAGCCTGTGGTATGTATACAGCTCTTACAAAATAAGACTGCAGGGAGAGACACAGTGACATGTGGACTCAGAGAGGCGGGGGGGGGGGAATCTCGGGAGCCAGCATGAACAGTTAAGGGGGGATGATGTCCCCCAGCTGGGAGGGGAAGAAACGCCCCTGCATTTCTAGAGTTGAGAAGCTGAGAGCAGTATGAGTCAGCTGAAGTAAGGAAGCGAGACATCCCCTTTAATAGAAAGGTTCACAGTACGCAGTTAAATGCCCCGGAGTTGCAATGTTAATATCACTCTTCTATATAAAGATACCTTGGTTTCAACCTTATACTCTCACCTTCAGTGCGGTGCAGAAGAATACGAGATACCGTGGGGACAGCCGCTAAACAGGACAAATACCGGATGGTTTGTCCTCTGCAGTGGGAATGCGTCCTGTTACAGTTAAATCCTCAGAGACGGATCCTTGACTGACGCTCTCACCACCCAGCTATTCCTTATCTGTTTTGCTATAAAACGGATAAAAAAGGGACCGGGCGCTCGTCGCTTTGGAGTAAATCCACGTGGAGACCACCATGGGGTGAAAATAAAAACACTTTATTCCAAATAAAACAATAAGAAGGCGGCCTTAATGCTTTAAGTAACTGTGCAGAACGCGTTTCGTGCCCACGGCACTTCCTCAGATGCAAAAAGTGTTACATAGTATGAGCAAGTGGACAAGAGGTTTATAGATTGAGTAACCAAACCTGTGGTAGGTGGAAAGGGGAAAACCTATCCCATTTTTTAAATAAAACCCAAATAAAAAATTTTTAAAGGGGGTAAAAAGTTCTCTTTTGGTAGAAGAAAGGGGGGGAGATTTAAATAAACCCAAATAGGGGGATGAGACATCTACCCCAAATTTCCGGGGGGGGGTAAGAAATACCCAATCACAGGGGGTGTCAAACTACTGCCCCTAAAGGTAGCCAAGGGAGGAAAATTTGAATTGCCAATTTTAAGGCTCTCAGATGTTTAAATTTTGAAAAAAAAAAAAAAAAAGGCTTAACTGTGATATAGTGTGGGGACCGCTCGAGAAAAGAGCATATATTACCGAAAGCTGAAGGACGCAGCCCCCGACAAGCAGTGCCGCAAATACTGACACTTTTTGGGGTTTTTTCCCCAAAATAGGAATGGGGCTGATTAAAACAAAAAACCGTTGCATGGTTATAGGAAAGGGAAAAAAAATGAAAGGGAAACGCCCCCACTTAAAAAATTTCCCTTTTAAAAAAGGTTTAAAGTTCATACGGGAAAAATACATCAAATATAACTGTTTCCTATAGGCAAATTAAAGGAACCGCCGGGTACTAGGTGGCACCCTCTTACGCAAATTTCATTATGGGGGTTTTTAAAGCAAAATTTTATTATACCCACCCTTTCCCCTTTTTCATATGTATCTTTATAAGAAAAATAGACGGTCTTTTTTTTATCGGGGGGTCCTTTTAAATCACCCCACACCTATATCATAATATAAAAAATAATTCGGGGACATCCATTTCACACACTTTGGGATTATCAAAAAATTGAATTTCTGATTTAGAAATTTTTTAAAAAAAAGGTCCTTTACCACAGCAACCTTTTTCAAAAAAATAATGTCAATAGTTCATCCATTTTCCATGGCTCATGACCTTGGTAACAAACGGCCATTGGAAACAGGCGGGGAAAAAAACTGCTTAGTGGTTTTGTTAAAGAACAAACCAAAATACCCGAAACAGATTTTTAGAAAAAAGGGGTAAACCCCTTTACAGCGAAGATGCAGAAACAAACGGCTCAACTGCAACAAAAAAACTTTGCACAAAAAAATGCAAAACAAACAGAACTGTGAAACTAAACAGTTAGTGAAAAGAGAAGAAAGTTCTCAAAGCCACCCAAACACAAGCACGGCAAGATCAAAAAAAAACTGAGCAAGCACTGGCACATAATCCAAAAAAACCCTTTTCCTTCACAAACCTACCCAGAAAACCCCAAATCTGATCTTTAGAAGAGCTGCACAACATTAAAACAGTCATTGCTCCCAGTCTGATTAAAGTCCAAATGAAAAATGAAAACCGACCATCTCCATCCCTCTGCTGCACCTCTATAGTCACTAACACTACAATTCTATTCTAAATCCACCATTTCACCTATAAACATGAAAACACTTATTGAATTGTAGAAGTGCCTTTGTCATCTACTGTTTCAATGTTACTGCAATCGCAGCATTGGGCCGCACCACCCGTTCCCTACATCTGAATTAAATGGAGCCACAGATCCGAATCAAAAAAGGGCATCTTAATCACAGTGTATCAAGGCACTATAAAGAATTCCACCAGCAAGACCCTACTAAACTAACCAGTCAACCGATAGACCACGTAACACCAGATACACATGGCCGATAGACCACGTAACACCAGATACACATGACAGATAGACCACGTAACACCAGATACACATGGCCGATAGACCACGTAACACCAGATACACAGGACAGATAGACCACGTAACACCAGATACACAGGGCCGATAGACCACGTAACACCAGATACACATGGCCGATAGACCACGTAACACCAGATACACATGGCCGATAGACCACGTAACACCAGATACACATGGCCGATAGACCACGTAACACCAGATACACAGGACAGATAGACCACGTAACACCAGATACACATGGCCGATAGACCACGTAACACCAGATACACATGGCCGATAGACTACGTAACACCACATACACAGACAAGATAGACCACGTAACACCAGATACACAGACGAGATAGACCCAACATAACACCCAGATTCACATGGCCGATAGACCCACTGATAACACCCAGATACACAGGACCGATAGACCACGTAACACCAGATACACATGGCCGATAGACCACGTAACAACAGATACACAACGCAGATAGAACACGTAACACCAGATACACATGGCCGATAGACCGACGTAACACAGAAACAATGACCGAAACACCCACGTAACACCCAGAATACACAGGACAGAATAGACCACGTAACATCAGATACACAGGGCCGATAGACCACGTAACATCAGATACACATGGCCGATAGACCACGTAACACCAGATACACAGGACCGATAGACCACGTAACACCAGATACACATGGCCGATAGACCACGTAACACCAGATACACAGGACAGATAGACCACGTAACACCAGATACACATGGCCGATAGACCACGTAACACCAGATACACATGGCCGATAGACCACGTAACACCAGATACACATGTCCGATAGACCACGTAACACCAGATACACATGGCCGATAGACCACGTAACACCAGATACACATGGCCGATAGACCACGTAACACCAGATACACAGGACCGATAGACCACGTAACACCAGATACACAGGACCGATAGACCACGTAACACCAGATACACAGGACAGATAGACCACGTAACACCAGATACACATGATCGATAGACCACGTAACACCAGATACACATGGCCGATAGACCACGTAACACCAGATACACATGGCCGATAGACCACGTAACACCAGATACACAGGACAGATAGACCACGTAACACCAGATACACAGGACCGATAGACCACGTAACACCAGATACACAGGACCGATAGACCACGTAACACCAGATACACATGGCCGATAGACCACGTAACACCAGATACACATGGCCGATAGACCACGTAACACCAGATACACAGGACAGATAGACCACGTAACACCAGATACACATGACCGATAAGCCCCACTAACACCAGAACACAGGACAGATAGACCACGTAACACCATATACACATGTCCGATAGACCACGTAACACCAGATACACAGGCCGATAGACACCGTAACTCAAGATACACAGGACCGATAGACCACGTAACACCAGATACACAGGACCGATAGACCACGTAACACCAGATACACAGGTCCGATAGACCACGTAACACCAGATACACAGGACAGATAGACCACGTAACACCAGATACACAGGACCGATAGACCACGTAACACCAGATACACAGGACCGATTCCGAATATTGCAAAAGAGAGAAGTATTTTGGATGTTCACTCTGTGCACAGTGAACCCCAATGGCCTGAATGAAGCCGAATAACTTGTTTTATTATTAGAAGACAACAACGACTTTCGCAAAAGTTCAGCATTATACTATACGTATTATACTAAGACCTATCTGTGTCGGATATTCACTATCGGTCCACTGCATTCTACTCATATTTTAGTGCGCCTTTCTCCATGCGCTCCTTCACCAATCAGTATTTTGTTCAACACACCTTTAGTCATTGGTTTATTTTTTGTATCCCAACACTTTATTGGTCGTTCTGATCACCTTTCTGTATGTATGTGTCCCAAAATAGCGCGAACATTTACATATCGCTCCTTTTATTTTTTTATCCTTCTCTATAAACACATTCAACGGTTTATTGTTACAATCAGCCGCACTTCCTATTCTTGGGAAAGACCACAACAATGTCCACTTAATTAGCGCACTGCTTTGTCGGCGTCTGCGCTCCTTTGGCATTTCGTGTCTCTTTTCTCAGAGCGCTCCGCACACTATATTACCGCCCAAGCACGCCATTACTCAGAGCGCTTCCAACACTATATTACAGCCCAAGCCGCTTTTATCAGAGCGCACCGACACACTATATCACAGCCCAAGCACTCTGTTTCTCAGAGCGCTCCCGCACACTATATCACAGCCCAGCACTCTTTTCCTCAGAGCGCTCCCGCAACACTATATCACAGCCAAGCACTCTTATTCTCCAGAGCGCTCCTCACACTTTCACACAGCCAAGCACCTCTTTTCTCAGAGCGCTCCGCACACTATATCCAGCCCAATGCACTCTTTTCCTCAGAGCGCTTCCAGCACACTTATATCACAGCGCCAAGCACTCTTATCTGCAGAGCGATACTCCCGCACACTATATCATACAGCCAAGCATTCCTTTTCACAAGCGCTCCCACACTATATCACAGCACGAAGCACACTTTCTCAGAGCGCTCCGCACACTATATCACCAGCCCAAGCACCTTTCTCAGAGCTCTCAGCACACTTATATACAGTCCCAAGCACTCTTCTTCTCAAGCGCTCGCACACTATATCTACACCCAAGCACTCTTTTCTCAGAGCGCTCTGCACACTATATCACAGCCCAAGCACTCTTTTATTTTCTTTTTTTTTTTTTTTTGTCTTTCAAAATCTTAACACATCTAGAGAGCCTTACCATTGGCTAATTCAAATTTTCCCCCGTTGGACTAACCTATTAGAGCAAGTATTTTGTAAAACCCCTGTGATTGGTCATTCTTACCCACAGGACAATAGGGGATAGAGTGTCTCATCCCTCTTTTGGTTGATTTAAAATCTCCCGCCTTTGCTTCTACCAATGAGAACTTTTTTCCCCCCAATTTTAAAATGTTTTTTTTTATGTTTTATTATAAAAAATGGTGATAGGTTTATTCCTTCCACCTACCACAGGGATGGTTACCCCATCTATAAACCTCTTGTCCACTTGCTCATACTTTGTAACACTTTTTGCATCTGAGGAAGTGCCGCGGGCACGAAACGCGTTCTGCACAGTTACATAAAGCATTAAGGCCGCCTTCTTATTGTTTTATTGGGAATAAAGTGTTTTTATTTTCAACCCCCTGGTGGTCTCCCGTGGATTTACTCCAAAAGGGCGAGCGCCCGGTCCCTTTTTTAAACCGTTTTACTGCAATACCATTCTGAGTCCTTCCGGCATTAGAGACCAGGACGACGAGGCTGCTGTCCCGCGGCTTTTTTATGATAAAGCCAAACAGGTTTTTATGAGTGTTGTGCCTCTATATAGATCGCACAACAACTCCCCAGGTGGCACCTTCATTACTTGATTTTTACTTTCACATAGAGCGCCATCTCCTTTTTTCTTTTTATTCTATATTATCTGTTTTGCTTCATGATGACATCATTTGATTGACAGTCACCCTGACCATCCACAGCGTCCTTAGTGATGTGAATTACAGCAGCCAAATAACAGAGGCCGGCTTATGTCTAAAGCTTCAAACTGCTTAACAACGGCTGTATCCCTTCCTCTTATGTGGTGATGTAGCTTGTACGGGCGTCCTGCGCGAAATGCGTTGTCTTGATTTTATTGTTGCCGACTGTTTTTAATTTTGCGATGGCAGAAGTCCCCTGCAATTTTGAAAGTAAAGACGTCTTTTAACTATACCTTTCGGAACATTGGTTCCACTTTCCTTAGTGCGCCGGGTCCATCCTTTTATACAGTCTGCTGTTATGATATTGTTGATAGGCATAAATGTAACGCTTTTCAAAAAGACCCATAAAAAAGTTAGCATATGCAGGGGCGACATGTGTGCCCATGGCAGTACCCTTAGTCTGCCTATAGATGGCGCTGTTATGTGAAAAATAGTTGTTTTCAAGAATGAACAGAAGATTTTCTGTGGTTCTGTCATCAATGTATCAGCTTTCAAAAACCTTCTTACACCTTCTGAGCCCAGGTTGTGCTGCTTGTGTGTATAAAGAGCAGAGACATCAGGGCTTAATAAAGTATCGCTGGTATTTGGCACTAAATCTGACAGTAGCTGAATGACTTGAGCCGAGTCTTCCAGGTGACTCCTAGGCTAATAACATATGGCTGTAATGAGATAACTGGCTGGTGAATTGATGGGGCGACCGGGCGGGGCGACTCTTATGGATTTTCGGTAAATAATAAAAAGACGGGAAAATTCGGTTCTTTAACCAAAATAAGCAGTTTTGCGCTTTTGTCTCTTGTGCCTCCGCTTCCTCAAGGAGTGGAGATAATGCCTTTGTGATTTCGGGGCGGGGGTGCACAGCTGGTACCAGGGGCCTTCTGACAATATAGTAAGAGCCTCTTTTTGGTGGTCGGGGTCATCGCCTCCTCCCTTCTCTGCAGCTCCAATCACTATGGAGTTAGTTTTTGTACTTTTTTCAGAGCTTGCTTTTCTTCCTTACTTAGGTTGGAAGGTTTTTTCCTTGCTTGGATGTAGTTCCCCTGACACTGTCCCTGGGAGTGAACTGCATAGAAGCGGGATTTATTCTTAACTTCTATTTTTTTGTCAAACTGCGCAATGGATTCTGCTTCTCTCTCTGGGGAGGGGGGGGGGGGGGGTCGGGCACAGTCAGCTTCCTACAAACTGCTGAAAATCAATGAATAAGTAATTTATTTTATTGTTAGTAGGGCAGAAAAATAACCTAGCAGCGCTGTGTTTGTTGCTCGGTGTAGCAGCGCTGTGTTTGTCGGTCTAGCATGTAGCTGTGTTTGTCGCTCGTGTGTAGCGCGCGTGTTTGTCGGTGTAGCAGGCTGGTTTGTCGCTCGGTTAGCAGGCTTTTTGTCCTCGGTTAGCCGGG
>JAODAL010032752.1:0-46497 GCA_025379985.1 Phyllomedusa bahiana
GTCTTTGATTCTGTTTGGGTCTATTTTCCCCAAAGGGTTTTTAAGGTTCATGTCGCTCCTATTCGATTGGCTGGTTTCTGCCGACCAATAAGAAAGTTTTCAAATTTGAATTACTGTACCCCCCCCGTCAATTTTCCCAAATATCCAAATTCTTGATGTAGCGGTTCTAGATTTTTTTTTTTTTTTTAAAATTTTTTTTTTTGGGGTTTTGGGCCTTTTCTCAATTTTTTCCCCCTTTATAAAGGCAATTTTTTTTTAATCATACTCCATGCTGCACGGAGCTGGCCCCGAGTTTTCCTTGCGATTTTCTGTATGTTTCCCCCGCATGTTAGTTTTTTTCCTTCACTTGCCCCGCCGGGAATTTTAGCCCAAAATAAACTAGGTCCCCTGTCGAGGGCTGGCGAGCCGCATTGCCCGCGCTTTGGCACCGCCATCGTACATGCCTCGGGTTTTCGAGGTGCCCCGTCCCTCCCCCCGAACCCTACACCGCGCCCCATTGCCCCCCCTTCTCGGGATGCAGCGAAAGTGGCGAAGTGCGCCAAAACACGCATCCTTCCCCCTTTAAGGGATTGGGCCGGGAGGCAAAACCTTCCAAAAAAGGGGAAAAAACCCCTTTAAAATTTTGCCCGAAATGACCAAAAAACCAATTTTTTGGAGTTTAATTTTTTTTCCAATGGTGACAGTTATGGGCAAGGGTATTTCACACTTGTCGCACCAAAATTTAGGTTCCGAGGAACAGGTTTTTTAAAAACCACGGTTGTACTGATCAGCCGCCGGGCACTGCTGTGCAGCACTATCTTGGGCCGGCAGGAGACTGGAGTGCGGTGATACTGCAGGAAACCGGCGGCGGGCCTTAGACCCCTAAATCACTCCTCTCCAGCGACCTGCAAGCCTCAGATGGTACATTTGGACTACAAGAGGCACCCTCATTTTCCCCCCAAATTTGGGGGAAAAAGTGTGTCTTATAGTACGAAAAATACGGTAGTTCTTTGGGGGTTAAAAATTCCCCCGTTTTTATACATATATATAGTAATAATTAAAAAAAATCAAAAATAAATATGTTTCTAACAAACATAACTGTATATATACAATCCCCCCCTTATGGGTTAGATTGGAAGGTTTTTGGGGAATAAAAGAAAACCCAATAAGTGTATAAAAGTGTTTTGTTAGCATAGAGTTGATCTTTTGGTTAAAAAAGAAATGGAAATGGGACCAGGAAAAAAAGAAAGGAAACAACAATGTTACATAATATACACAAACTAATACCAAAAACATTGCAAAACAATAACAACATACAAAGTTTAAAATTCCCAACAAGGGCCCCACACACTAAGTTCGTGCGTGTTTCCCTGTGCCTTAAAAGTCCAACAAATGGGGGCCCATTTTTCTGATTCCCCCAAGAGTCCCCCCCCCCCTTCATCCAAAACGGGAAATTGCATCATTTTTCCTTCAGATCTCAAATTTTCCCCCTTAGGCCCCGTTCACAGGTTTATTCCCACGGTTTGGCGCCGATTCCGCCGGGTTTTTGGGTTTAAAACGGGGCCAATCCGTCGGAGCATTAGGGAATCCCGCTCTCATAGAGAACATGGATTCCGTCGCCCCCTCCCCGCCGGCGAATCCGCCGGGGGGAAAAGGACATCACATTTTTTCGGCGCGGACCCCGTAAAACAATCATTGTCTTTGGGGGGGGGAGCGGCGCCCCGCCGCGCTCCGCCCCCCCCCCTCCCGCCCCTTATTCACGGCGGATTTGTGCGCTCAATACGGCGCACAAAACCGTCGGGAATAAGCCGTGTGAAAACGGCCTTAAGGAGGAACAATCTCTCTCTTTTGATCAGTCATGGGGCAATAAACATTTCTGTGTTTACTGTGTGTCCATCCTGCTTAGGTCTTTTCCCCCTGTGGGCAAATTATACAGCAGACACCTGCTAACTAGGTATGGTCAGTCTTCATCAATAAACCCCCCTGATTGCATCCTGATCACATGGGAAAACTTGTTCTAAAGGCAATGTACATCCTGCATATATGAAGGCTTTTGATTAATTATACTTTAATTAACACCTGAATGAGAACTGTGGTCTTCCAAGATCTTCCCATGAGAAACCAGTATATTCCCACAAGAGAAATGCCTTATACATATCATATCGAAGTATACCATATCATAATACTTTCAATATTTAAAGGTCTCTATTTCTTACAGATCCATACCTAGAGGGCGAATGACTCTTAGAGTATGTTCACATGGCTTAACTGTTGGGCGAACAGTACGCCCCGCAATTAAGCCGGATCTTCGGGAGTCGCGCCGATTGGCGCGTACTCCCACGGTGCGGGGGGGGGGGGGGGCAGAGGCCCATCAGCCCCGTAGACATGCATTACTCGCTGCACTTTCAATTATCTCCCCACGCGTACAATAAGATCATATTGTAACCCCGGGGAGAGGAGGCGTAATCCATAGTCTATGAGAACTGTGGATTACCATAATTATTGGGGCGCATTTCACTTGTATTAGAGCACAGTACGCTCCAAATACGTGGCAAAATGCACCCCAAAATAAGCCATGTAAACATACCCTTAAACTAAGTATATGATGACATGTTTCACATGGGAGTGTGCAGTCTGAGGCGGTGGTGCTGTTACCTTTCAACTGAAAATGCTAAGATTTACTGAGACAAACTTGATCTGACAACCATCAATAATCATGTTTTGTGAAGTTAAATTTGCACCTATTATTATATTCACAGACATCTTTTTGTATCCTGTTAACTCCTTTAGCCACTTTTTTAGAGCTCACACCACACAAACAAGTTTTCCTTTTATTTGACACAAATAAACCAAAGTCCATATCTGCTTTTCAATTCCTTAGTGATTATTTCCATGCTGCAGGCTCCTGCTGTAGTTTCTGGGCTCTCCGATGTTTATTGTTCCTTTGCCAGTTCTGAGATTGTAGTCCTCCTCTGGTCATACGTTTGGATTCGGTGCTCATTCTTCCAAATGATGCCTACAACATCATTTAATTGGATACAAAGGGCGACATATATGAAGCTCGCCGCGTTGGAGCGCACGTTTTTGCCCGATTTCAAGCGAAAGCTGCGCCTCATGTATGTCAGCGCCCGAGGTGCGCTCATACATGCAGTGTAAAGTCCACTTCGCCTCGCCAGAGTGTGAGGCACAGTGCGGGACTTAGGCGCAGTGCGGGACTGCGCCTAAGATTCGCCGCCCGAGGAGGTGCGATCATTAGGGGTGAGCTATTATAATCGACAAAGTTGAAATCTGCACGGTTTTTAGGTTGATCGGCGCTTCCTGTCATTTTGGCGGCCAGCAAATCAGCTTAGAGCATAGAGCAAGGTGAGCTTGGTGTGCGACGTCATAACTGTGATGTGTATGGTTGTCATTGGCTGGAAAAATCACATGACCTCGTTTTGCATAGAACAGCCCTTCCTCTTCAGCATCAGTGTGTCAGTGTGTCTCATAAAAGCAGGACGTGTGTTAGCTTTCTCCTCAATACAGCTCAGCTCAGAGACAAAGTTCTCTTTGTTCTCACAGACAACTATGCTTTTAGCTGTGAACATTAGAACATTGGTAGATTAGAGAATTTCAGTTCTTAGTTAGTTAGGCTAAGACTTTTAAAGAAGCATCTAGCTCTGTACAGATGCAAAAACCACCTTTTATTATCCGTACATGATTTAATTAGTTTTTTTCACTTTTGTGCAGCCCAATTTTGTTCAAAGACCCACCTTGTACTTACATTAGGATACAGAACTTTTCTAGTAACTGCAGGTGTATTTCATAGGTGAAAAAACCACCTTTTATTGCCGTAAAATAAATCTAATTAGGTTTTTTTTTCCTTTTGGCCCGCGGGAAACGTTTTTTTTCCCAAAACCCCATCTTGTACTTAAAATTACGATACAAAATTTGCAAGAAAATTGCATTTAAATTTCTTAGGGGGAAAAAAACCCCCCTTATTATCCGTACAAAAATTTTTAATTTAAAGTGTTTTAACTTTGGCGCAGGCCATTTTTTTTTTAAAAAAAAAAAAAAAAAGCCCCCCTTGTCTTACATTAAATTCCCAAAATTTTTTTTAGAAAACTGCTGTTGTTTTTTCTTTGGGTGAAAAAACCCCCCTTTTTAAAAAAATTTGTACACAATTTAAATTGGGTTTATTTTCACTTTGGCGCAGGCCATTTTTTTTTTCAAAGACCCGTCTTTTTACTACTTACGATAAAAAATTTTTGCTATTTAATTGCTTTTGTTTTTTCATTGGAGAAAAAAACCCCTTTTATTACCGTATAAAAAAAAAAAATAGCTTTTATTTCACTTTGGTGGGGCCCCAGTTTTGTTAAAAGAGCCCCCTTGAAACTTAAATTGAATACAAAAATTTCGTGGAAACCCTTGTTTTTTTTTCCTTTTTGGTTTTTAAAAAAAAACCCAAACCTTTTCTTATCCGTAAACTTTTAAAAATAGCTGTTTTTTCACTTTGGTGGGGCCCCGGTTTTGTTCAAAGACCCACCTTGTATTTAAAAATTTGAATACAAAAATTTAAATGGTAACTGCTTTTGTATTTCTTTTGGTGCAAAACCCCCCTTTTTTTAACCCGTAAAACCCTTTAAATAGTTGTATTGCATTTTGGTTTGCCCCATTTTTTTTTTCCAAAAATAGCCCATTGTATTTAAATTTTTGGTTTAAAAACATTTCGGGGTTACTTTTGGTGTTTTTTAAAAGGTGCAAAAACCCCCTTTTTGGTTTTTCCCGTTATAACTTTTAAAACTGCATTGAAACGTGGTGCGGCCCTAGTTTTTTTCAAATAGCCACTTTGTACGAAAAAATTTCTGTTTAAAAAAATTTTCTAGCAATTTTCCCCTTTTGCATTACGGGAAAAAAACGAAAATTTCAAAACCATTTAAACTTCAAAATGTTTTATTTCACTCGTAAAAATCCAGGGGGGGTGATAGTGCACTTGAATGATTTTTTTGGTTAAAAAAACTATAAAATTCCTGTCCTACGGGCATTGAAAAACCCGGGAACGAAGGAAGAACATTTTTTGTTTTGTCTTCCCGGTTTTTTCCACCAAAGCTTTTTCACAGGTTTTTTGCTAGAAACAATTTTTTTTCTAATCCTAGTTGGCTGTAGGAAATTGGGGGGTTTTTAAAAATACTGTGATTTCCGTTTTTCCCAATAAGGGCCCTGTAAAAAAAACTTTCCATACCTTTTTAAAATTTTTTTTATCTTTTTTAACATGGAGCAAAATTGCGGGTGGTAAGATCAAAGAGGGGTGTAGGACATGAGGTAGGGGAAAGAAAAATTGTGCCCCTTTCCCAGGGGTGGCGCAACAGCAACCCAAGCGGGTCGTCGGTTTGGCGGGGCCCCGCAGGCCTTTTAAACGCGGCTCGGGGCCCCTGGAATCTCTTTAAACCCGAACAGCATCACCAACCCTGTTTTTCTTGGGGTTTTAATGCAAACCAACTTTCCAGATTTCCTTCCCTTTCTTCGCCCTTCCCTTCCCAGGGCCACAAATGTCGTCATCAGCATCGTCGCATCCTTTCCAAACCCTGAAGCAAAGGGCAGCCCAAATGTCAACTCGTGTACCCCCACTGGGGAAAAAAACCCATTTTCGAAAAACCTTTTTTGTTGACAAAATGGGGGTTGGGTTCAAAAGGGCTTTTCCCAAAAGATCAAGAGTCCATAGAGGATAAAAATTTGTTTTCTCGCGCCCAATCGGAGGGGGGAAAGCGGGTAAAATCGGCAAAAATCCCCGGGGGGGCCCGGAAACGCCTTGCATTGCCTTTTGTTGTACCCCCGCAAACCTGGATCAGAATTTGTCAGGCCGAAAAGTCCCCCCTGTTTTTTGATGATGATGATGGGCCCACATTGCCCCCAACGGGTTTTTCAGCAGGAGGAGGGGAATGGGGGGAAAGGGGTTTAAATTTCGGCCCCAGCCCCCAAAAAGGGAAAGAGGGGGGTCATAGAATTTCCGCGAGATGATTCCGCCCCCCAGGGAAAAAAAGGGGAAACACCGACCATCGCAAATCGCCGTCAAAAGGGCCCGGGGCCCCTCTCAACCCTTTGGCCTTTTGGGAGAAAAGCCCTGATTAAACCCAGCGTGTCAAATGCCCCTTTGCTAAAACCAAAAGTAGGGGCCCAGAATCTTGGGTTTTTAAAAACCCCCCCAAATTTGCCCTATCACTTTCAGCAAATTCATGATTTTGAAATGGGGGACACGGGCCCAAAGAAAAGGCCACCCAAATCCCGGGCCTCCAACCACTGTCCCCAACCCTCGTTAACCCCCCCCTTTCCCTTCCCCCACCACCACCAAGCTTTCCCCTCAGCTGCCCATGTCTCTAAAGAGTATGCTGGGGAACAGCCCCCGTTTCGGGCCTCCACCTTCGCCCGAGTACCCCCGAAACCCCCAAGGGGACCCATCCTACCCTTCCCCTTCCACTAGTTTGACGACGCACCCCGGGAACAGGGGGCCAGTCTGCACCACCTTCGTTTTCCCGGGGTTTGGGAAAGCAGAAGAAACAAAAAAAAACCCCCAAACCCAACCTAAAGAAAAAACCCTTTAATGTCGGCATTCCCCAGGCTTTTGGCCTTGGAAATGTTCCCTTTCAGTTGGTGGACACGGAAGGGTTCCGCCACGTCTTTGGCCCTTCCCCCCCCAAATTCCCAGATCCCGACCCGGGCATTTCTTTCCAAAAAAACCCTTTCCCTCCCCGGGCCCACCCCACGTGTCATCTAAAATTTCAAGGGGCGTTGTCTGCATCTTTTTTCCAGCAAAGTCCATTGACCCCCCGCCCCCAAGGACAAAGAAAAGCACCCCAAGGCCGTTTTTCTCTGGAAGCTCACTGGGGGGAGCTGGGGGGGATGTGCCTGGGGTAAGGGTGCTTAAAGGCCCTGGGCGCAAAAATTTTTAAAAAACCGCGGGAAATTTTTTGCGGGTTTTTTCCCCAAGGTCCTCTGGGGGCAGGGAAACCAGGCCGTTTTTTGAAATGAATCTGTCTTGGAACCGTCAACAAACATTTCAGGAGTGTGGAGGCTCTCCGAAAACGAGCCCGAGCGTGGCGGGTTGACAAAAACCCTTTGTCCCCAGGCAAGGTGGTGTGCGTTAAGGGTTTCGACATTTTGGCCCCCCAAAAAGGATCGGTAGGTGGACCCCATCCCTTCCCTTCCCACAAACATAAACCCCTTTGTTGGTCCAAAAAAAATTTCTAAAGGGGGCAACCCGGCCCTTGACGGCCTGCTGGGGAAGGGCTAAAGGTCTGAGTTTCTTATTTCCCGCCGTTCGAAAACCCTTTTCATCCCCCCGGGCTGCCGTTGAAAGGCATCAGCTCGGCCCCCTGCCCAACCGTCTCATTTTTAAACTTTGGAAAACAAGCGGGAAATTTCCCCCCCCCACGTCCCGCCAGGATTGGGGCCAGAAAAAACGCAATGCCATTACGCATTTACAAAGTGACACAGGGGCCTGACAAACAGCTATGCGGCCTGGGGGGTTTTGAGTCCCCGAGAGTGGGGGCAGGGAAAAACTCTGAAACCTTTCCTTCCCAAGTTTTGAAAAAGCCCCCAAAAAAGGTCTTCGGGGGCCCAATCCCCTTGTCAGCTTTGAGCTTGTGGTGATCTTAGTTCGGGAAACCCTTTCCGGACACTCTGAAACATCAGGTCCAACCATGGCCCGGGGAGGGACAACACAAATGCGGCCCACGGAGCCTTTTCTCTCCTTTGAATCCCCAAGGCCCCCAAGTTTTTACAATTTTTTTCAGTTTTTTTCAGGGGTTTGGGGGGCCAGGGCTAGTGCCAAAACGGCGCCTCGGCTCTCAGGGGGGCATAAACTGAGGCAAATCAGGCGTGTTGAAGGGTGTGCCCAGGAAAGCGGGGGGGAGGAGGAGGGTCTTTCCCGGGACACCGCGTTACCCCCCTTCCCCGCCTTGGAAAGAGGTTTGGGGAATTTTTAAGGGGGGGAGGAAGATGAGGAAGATCAGTTTGCTAGTGCCCCTCGACCCCAAAGGGTTGGGAAAACAAGGGGTTCCCCTCTTTACATAGTTCTTGGATGCTCCATTTCCCCCAAAAATATCCCCCCATTAAAAGGGCCCTCAAATGAACAACAGTTTCTGGGTGGGCCCCCCTCCCCGATCCCCGGGGACAAAACAAAAAATCACACTTTCCTTCCCCCCCACCCAAAAAGAAAAGTAAAATGCAGGAAACGGAAAACCTTGCTGATGGGTTTAACGGAGACAAACTGTTTTCGTTTGCTTCCCGTTCACCAAAAGTCACGATGGAAAAAACGTCACAAATGACAGCAGTAGATTTCCATAAAGGCGTAAACGGGCCCGCAGCAGCAGGGGAATTTTTTGGCCCGAACCTAATGGGGAAACCCCTGGCAATTTTTTTTTACCACCTCCCCCAACGCATAATTTCAGGGAAAAAATCCAAAAACACGAAGGCCAGCTTTAAGATCATGGTGCACAAAATATCTGCGTCCCCAACACCGTGGGTTTTTTGGGTGTGTTTCCGGAACCCCCAAACGACTTTGGGGGGGATCCAAAATGGATTAATGGGCCCGAAGGGTCGCTCGCTACGCCATAGAGGTGTTGTCCGCCCCGAGCCAAAAGGGATTTTGACGGACCTTTTGCACAAACTGGAGGGGTCATTACAGACAAAACCCTCCGGGGGTTTTTCAGAAAATTTTGGATCGTTTTACTTTCCCTCAAAATGAATCAGGCATGGGGTCTCTGATGATGTTGTGGGCCCCCCCAAATTTCCCAGGTCAACCCATTAGTTGCCGGTCTACTTCACCCTTTCCCCTTCAAAAAGAAATGGTCCCCCTTTTTAAAAATTTTTTTTTAAAAAGAAACATTTCTTTCTGGGAATTTTTTTTCTCATTTTTCCCCAAAAAATCTTTTTTTTGGGTTTTCCGGGGAGGGGACTGTAAAAAAACCCAAGGCCCTTTATGCAAAACCGTATTCCATTTACTCACTTTATCTTTAGAATTTTTAGCATTGTCAGTGGCTTTGGGGTCATGTTGCTGTGACATACAGCTATAATCATGATCCTTTGGAACAGAAATGTGGCTTCTAAGTGGCATTGCTCCCTCACAATTTTTAACAGTGGCTGAGAAGTCATTTTTATAATTTTTTGGGTCATGCTGCTTTGAAATGCAGCAATACTACAGGTCCTATTGTAAAAAATGTGGTTTCTAACAGACATTTATTCTTCACAATTGTCAAGAGGTGGCTCATGGGTGGATGGTGCTTTTTCAAAAAACAGGAATAGGTAGGACACTGTTAGTGCACACATATTGCAAAATGACTTATTTTTGCAAGATCTTTAACATACCAACTTTTAGGGCGCCCTTCTATCGCGCCCTTCTTGCTCCACTCAAAATAGACGCACTACATATGATTGGTGGATTCATATCTGCCGCCTTGGCTCAACCAATCAGCTCTTTTCTGCCTTTTTTACTGTATTTTGAACTGTCCCTCCTTTTCATTTGATTGGTCAATACTTCTCCATAGGTTATAATGGGTCACTGTCGCTCCTATTCTGATTGGCTGGTTTATGCCGACCAATGAGAAGAGCTTATTCCCGGCAATTTCTAATATCCCTATTCCTGAAATAGCACCGGTGACGGCGACAAACGCGTTGTTATTGATTTTATTTCTGTATGTTTATAGAAGGTTTTAGCTCTTTACAGAGAATGTTTTACACTTAATAAAAACGATTTATTTACTAATACTGTATGCCTCAAGGCGTGGAGATTTCAGTGTCCCGATCTGTCCATAGACTACAATGGTACAAAGTAGCTCGCGCTCTGATTGGCCGGGATAGCCAAGCCCCCGCTAGTTCAACCAATCAGCTCTTTTCTGCATTTTTACTGTATTTTGAACTGTCCCGCCTTTGCATGTGATTGGGCAATACTTCTCCATAGGTTATAATGGGTCACTGTCGCTTCTATTCTGATCGGCTGGTTTATGCTGACCAATGACAGGAGCTTACAGAATTTGAATTACTGTATTTCCCGGCAATTTCCAAGATCCTAATTCCTGATGTAGCGCCATTCTTGATTTTTGGAAAGTGATTTTATTTATGTAATTTTTTTTAGAAGGTTTGAGCTCTTTTTCTGATAATGTTTACACGTAATAAAAGCGATTTTTGGAATCATACTCCATGCCGAACGGAGCTGCGAGCTGAGATGGATTTCTTTTGCGATCTTCTATATGTTTCCTCTCATGTTACGTTCTCGCTCCACTTCGCCTCCTCCGGCTCATTTAGACCACATTCAACTAGGTCTGCCTGTCGGAGCTGGCCAGCGCTGCAATGCGCCACAATTTGCCGAGCCACGATCATACATGCCTCGGAGTTTTCGAATGTGCCACGTCCCACCCCAGACCGCCCACACCGCGCCCATTGCACGCCCCTTCAAGTTAGGCGCATCCGAAAGTGGCGAAGGTTGCCCCTAACATCGCATCCCTGTATCCGACAGGGGATTCGGATCGGTGAGGCGCCGTTTTCGCCAGAAAACTGGCACAACTCCCGATCATACATGTCGCCCACAGTCTTTATTCCATGACAGAAAACACTATTTCAGGACAGTTTTTTGCTGCTGATGAGCTGGTGCTGCAGAAGTCACTTTTCACATAATAGCAGAAATGCAAATACATTCACATGTACACAAACACAAAGTTGGTGTGATAAATCACTAGTTACCAGTGGCTTCAGGAACTAAGATTTTACTAACCCCAAATTAGGGTATTATTACCTCCAGCCAATTACTAGAGTTGGCAATTTCACCTATGTCTCAGTACTTCTATATCAGCTCCACTTGACACTAAACAAGTTTTAAAATGACAGGATTCACAGTTTAGGAGAGACTTTGTGTAATTTAAAACCCAAAAAGTGTGTAAACCTGGATTAATTGTATGATAACATGTATGATTTGTCTCTTGATAGACAAAGAAACAAATAATATGACTATAGCTCTTGAGTAGTGATAAGCGATTCGGCCAATAATCTGCATCAAGTAGATTTCAGATTATGTTGAATCAACTCCCCTATTGTTGATCCTCGATGTTGATTAATCTCCGATTCCCATTAAAGTCTATGGGAGAGGAACACCAGCTTCATTTTTACACCCAAACAAGTGAGGTGAAGCTGGAATTAACATCCACAACAGTAAACTGGATACATGCTACGTCTTAGGCAATTAGGCTACAAGACTCACAGAAAAAAATTCACAGGCTAAAATAATTCACTCCTTTCAATGTCTAATCAAAAAGATGAGGACGGCGTAGCCACAGCAAGTACAGCAGTAGCAGCTGCTATGGGGCTCCTTTGACACAAAACAAGACACCGGTAATGGAAATGGCACATGATAACTGGCAGGAGACCCATATCACTTTTTGCACCAGGGACCAACAACTTGTTATATATGTGGTGCTGGTGGCAGCAAGAACATCCCAACGGGGAATGCGGAGGTTCAGTTGGCAGGGCCCTAGTTATAGAGGGTGCGGTGAGAGCCAGGGCTGCCATCAGTCATCTATTAACCGTTTTATGGCCACATGCAGCTAAATCAAATGGGGCGCCCACCCATTACTACTTCCTTTTTTAACATATCACCGGGCCCCTTTTTGATTAGGGCCCGTGACAGGAATACTGCCATATTTGCACCCCTGGCATCTATTTTAAAGTAGCCTGATCCCAAAAATGCACTTATGAACCCTCAGAATAAAAATTCACAATAAGAAATTGACTATTTCAAAAAACAATTTTTCCAATGCTGCTGCTGCTACGGCTACTTGCCATTCTACTGCTGGCACGTTGCTGACATTGTTCCACCATGACATTAGAACGTGAAGCAGACACAACAGATGTCTTCAGTTGATCAACGAGCACGGTCTCAAATTCCTGCATTCTACTGTCAAATGAAGTGGTTTGAAGGAAATTGCTGACATTTGATTTGGAACGTGGATCAAGGAGGGTGGACACCACAAAATAACCGCTGTTCATTTTTATGGCTTTGAAGTGTGGGAAATAATCTATTTTTCAATAATACCTTTCCTATTGGTTTCTTTTACAGAGGCATGACCCCAAAACCAGCAAAGATGCCTTTGATGGACTCTCAGAATAAAAAGTGCCAGAAGAAACAAGTATTTGAACCACTATTTTAGTAAACAGGACATTAACTTTCCCTGTCTTTTACAGCGACATGACCCCAAAAGCCTCACAGATGCCCTTATGGACCCTCAGAATAAAAAGTGCTGGAAGAAACAAGAATTTGAACCACTATTTTGGTGAACTGGACATGGACTATCCCTGTCCTGTACCACAGCATGACCCCAAAACCCGCTGTAACGGGTGAGCGGTAAAGCGGGTAGTGGACCCACTGGACAACTGCCGGGCCTGCTCCGAGGAGACGTAACTAAGCTCCCGTCGGGCATCTTCAAAGAGCCTTTGATGGTAAGGATGGCTTACCCCAACAGCCGCCAGAGCAGAGCAGTCCCCAGCAGTGGCAGCTGACCAGACAGGCCAGAAGTGCCAAAGCTAGGCACCAACAGAATAGGAACAAAGATAAAGCAGACTAGGTAAAGATATGTGCAGGTACAAACAGATAAAGGCAGGACAAAACCGATGCCAACCAGGAGGGTTAAACGTAAGGCAAAGGAATAATATATAGACAGACTGGAAACAATACCAAGAACATAAGCAGAGACTAAAGCTAAACTCAGGCAAGGAACCAAGGCACGACCAGGGCAAGAACACAGGCAGAGAACAAGGCAAGGAAACTCACAGACAAGACACAGACACAAGGAGACCAACATAGAGACTCACCAAATATAGAGGATACCATACGGACACAAACAAGACAGCGTGTGCACACCGGACTGCTAACAAACAAGATAAGAAAACACAGCAACAACAGCACAACATGAGACACCAACAACACAACATGACACAACAATGACACAACATGCAACAACAAGGATCAGCCAGGGAGTGTAGGGAGAAGAAGGCTTATAACCACACAGGTGGAAGGGGATTGGCAGAGGAAGCCCAACCCCACTGCACACTGTGGGAATAAATGAGTGGAAGATGTGGCCGCCGCCCTCTATAGAGCAACAAGGAGTGAGGGCAGCAGCCAAGGTGGAGGAGCAGCATGGCCAGCACGAGAAAAGCCACACAGCAACCGCAGATGGGCAAGCAGCGGCACCAGGAACGCACACGGCGACATCAGAGGCCGTGGCGAAGGACAGGAACGCGGCACGGACCGTGACACCCGCATGACCCACAGATTAAAAAGTGCCGGAAGAAAGTAGTATTTGAACCAGTAATTTAGTTGAACTGGACATTGACTATCCCTGTCCTGTCACGTAGCACAACTCCAAAACCCGCATGACCCACAGATTAAAAAGTGCCGGAAGAAAGTAGTATTTGAACCAGTATTTTAGTTGAACTGGACATTGACTATCCCTGTCCTGTCCCGTAGTACAACCCCAAAACCTGAATGACCCACAGATTAAAAAGTGGCAAAAGATAGTAGTCTTTGAACCACTATTTTATTGAACTGGACATTGACTATCCCTGTCCTGTACCGCAGCATGACCCAAAAACCTGCATGACCCACGGATCAAAAACTGCAGGAAGAAGGTAGTCTTTGAACAACTATTTTATTTGAACTGGACATTTACTATCTCTGTCCTGTACCGCACCGGTGCCCTTATGGACTCTCAGCATAAAAATTTCGCAATAGGAAATTAACTATTTCAAAAAACTATTTTTCCATTGCTGCTGCTGCTACAGCTACTTGCCATTCTAATGCTGTCACATTGGTGACGTTGTTCCACTGTGACATTAGAACGTGAAGCAGACAAAACAGATGTCCCCAGTTGGTCAACGAGGCCTCTGTGAAAATCCTGTATTCTAATGTCAAGTGTGTTGAAGGAAATTACTGATCAAGGAGGGTGAGGCTGTGAACCTGGATCACAGAGGTTCTGCTGACAGTGCCGGACTTACAGTGGGTGCGGTAAGAGCCAGGGCTGGCGTCAGTCCACACAGGTTCAGCTGGCAGGGCCAGACTTAGAGTGGATGTGGTGAGAGCCAGGGCTGCTGTCAGTCATCTATTAACATGGAGGTTCAGCTGGCAGGGCCGGACAGAGTGGTGTGGTGAGAGCCAGGGCTGCTGTCAGTCACCTATTAACATGGCAAAAATGCCCTTATGAAGCAGCAACGAAAACAGTCAGGCTGAAGCAAAGTGCTTTTTCTTTTTTGCTCTTCATATATGCCTCTATTGGTGTTTTAACTGATTTGTTAATAAATAGTGATTTTATATCATTTTGGATCACTTTGTGTGCGCTGTCCTCCTACGTTTTTGGATATCACCTATGGACTATGCTGCTGGAGCAGTGGACGTGCGCCTTTAAAAGTGGTACCAGGCTGCATCTTAGGTGAGCTGACTGTATTTTCTTTTGGTTGTTTGAAGCAAAGTGTGCATGGCGGAAGTGTGAGCTAAGACCTCGATCCTTCCTTCAGAAAACAGTCAAGACATGGGTAGCGCTTGAGAAATTTCTGCCTCTACGAGAGCGCTTGCCTCTTCATATGAGTGTGGACCAATTGTTCTTCACTTGGAAATGCTGGTGGTTGACGCTCCAGTTCCACTCAGGTGCCCTTTTTCTTGTCTTTCTTTTTCTCATTTTACTCAACGAGCTGAAGGAAATTGTCTCTGTTCTTGGGGTGACGAATGTGCGCCATACGAACATTGATTCTTGCACAAGGGTTGTACCATGTATCTGCTTGTTCAAAATTATACCAATAGCATACTTTTTCACAGTGTAGATCCTGGCAGTATTGCCATGAATGATAGCATTTAGGTGGCATGCCTTTTTCTATGGTGCCCATACTCTTAAGGTGCATAATGTCGCCCTTCTTGTAAATGCGCATGTATGTTGAGAAAGGCAGAGGGCCACTGACCGGAGTACTGCCCTACTTGCACCCCTGGCTCCCCTTTCATAACAGCCTGACCCCAAAACCAGCCCTTATGGACACAGAGAGTAAAATTAGCAGCAAGAGATGAGTATTTGAAACAAGATTTTTTTGAATAGAACCCTGTCTTTTCCAGCTGCTTGACCGCCAAAACCTGCAAAAATGAACTTTTCAACACTCAATAAAAGTAGCCAGAATAAAAGAGTTTTTTTAAAAAAAAACATTTTTGGGAATAGGACCTGGATTATATCTTGTTTTTGACAGCAGCATGCCCCAAAAAATTCAAAAACTGACCTTTCGGCCACTGTTGACAACTGTGAAGAACAAATGCCTGTTAGAAACCACATTTTTTACAATAGGACCTGTAGTATAGCTGTTTTTTACAGCAGCATGCCGCCAAAAATTCGAAAAATGACCTTTCGGCCACTGTTGACAACTGTGAAGAACAAATGCCCGTCACAAACCACATTTTTTAAAATACGACCTGAAGTATAGCTGGTTTTGGACAGCACCATGACCCCAAAGATTAGAAAAATGACCTCTCAGTCACTGTTAAAAATTGAGTAAGAAATGCCAGTTAGAAAACAAATTTCTGTACAAAAGGACCTGGATTATAGCTAGAGATGGGCGAATCGATTCTAACGAAGTGGAATTCGTTTAGAATTTCAGGAAAACTTCGTTCGGAACGAAGTCGAACTTTGGGGTACTTGGGGTTTGAACGAAGTGTGCTTTTGATTGATAAAATGGCTGCGAGCACATGGCGCTACATGGGCAAAGCACTCTGGGAGGAAGAAGGGCATACCCCTGCATGACATGTGCAGAGGTGAAGCCAATCAGAGACGGGGGGATCTGTGACGTCACCGCACTATATAAGTCCGGCGCGACGCCGGGAGCTCACACTCCTCTCACTGTGCTCATCAGGAGGTGCTGCCGCGGCTGATAGCTCTTACTGAAGAATTGATTTTATATAGCGATTTCTGTGGGTGTCTCAGCTTGTCTCAGAGACTGTTCTCTTAATGTTCTATTTCTAATTTTTTGGGGTATTGGATCTGAAATCCAGTGTGCGTCCACTGCAGCTGCATATACATTTAAATCCAGTTCCTGTTGTATTCATTTAAAGAAACAGCGTTTTTACAATACAAATACCACTTCATTTTTAGCTGCTCAATTCTATTGCGCAATTTACATCCAGAGGTTAATTAAGCGTTGTTTTGCTGGTGTGCTGACTAAAATAAACCCTCTTTTTCAACGCCAAAATATATACATTTTTCCTGTAGCCTAATTCACAATCAAAGGTTAATTACAACTGTATCTCTTGTTGTGGGGCGTAGAAAACACGCAATTGTAACACGCTACAAAGCTACTATATTGTTGGGGTAAATTCTTTGGCGCAATTTACATCCAGGGTTAATTAAGCGTTGTTTTGCTGGTGTGCTGACAAAATTAAATCGTCTTTTTCAAGGCCAAATTATATAAATTTGTCCTGTAGCCTAATTCACAAGCAAAGGTTAATTACAACTGTATCCTTGTTGTGTGCGTAGAAAACACGCAATTGTAACACGTACTATTTTGTGGGCTAAATTCTTTGGCGCAATTTACATCCAGGGGATAATTAAGCGTTGTTTTGCTGGGTGCTGACCCCAAAAAACCGCCTTTTTCACCGCCAACATATATAAAATTTTTCCTGTAGCCTAATTCACAAGCAAAGGTTAATTACAACTGTATCTCTTGTTGTTTGGCGTAGAAAACACGCAATTGTAACACGCTACAAAGCTACTATTTTGCTGCAGCCTCAATTCTTTGGCGCAATTTACATCCAGGGTTTAATTAAGCGTTGTTTTGCTGGTGTGCTGACAAAAATAAACCGTCTTTTTCTACGCCAAAATATATAAATGTTTCCTGTAGCCTAATTCACAAGCAAAGGTTAATTACAACTGTATCTCTTGTTGTGTGGCGTAGAAAACACGCAATTGTAACACGCTACAAAGCTACTAGTTTTGTGCGGCTCAATTCTTTGGCGCAATTTACATCCAGGGGTTAATTAAGTGTTCTTTTGCCTGGTGTGCTGACAAAAATAAACCGTCTTTTTCAACGCCAAAATATATACATTTTTCCTGTAGCCTAATTCACAAGCAAAGGTTAATTACAACTGTATCTCTTGTTGTGTGGCGTAGAAAACACGCAATTGTAACACGCTACAAAGCTACTAGTTTGTGCGGCTCAATTCTTTGGCGCAATTTACATCCAGAGGTTAATTAAGCGTTGTTTTGCTGGTGTGCTGACAAAATAAACCGTCTTTTTCAACGCTAAAATATATACATTTTTCCTGTAGCCTAATTCACAAGCAAAGGTTAATTACAACTGTAACTCTTGTGTGGCGTAGAAAGCACGCAATTGTAACACGCTACAAAGCTACTAGTTTTTTGCGGCTCAATTCTTTGGCGCAATTTACATCCAGTTTGGTTAATTAAAGCGTTGTTTGCTGGTGTGCTGACAACAATAAACCGTCTTTTCAACGCCAAAATATATACATTTTTCCTGTAGCCTAATTCATGTCCGAAGGTTAATTAAGCCTGTTTGTGCTCTTACATTTAGTAAAACACACAGTGTTTTTAAACGACACATACAAGTAAATTTTTTCCTGGCCATTTGTGGAGCGCAATTTATATCCAAGGGTTACCCAAGCTTGTTACTGGGTTCATTTGGAGTCAAAAACAGGTGTATATTATCATATACAGATATCATCATCAAACAGTGTCTGTACATTTTAGAACAAACAGTATGTCAGACAGAGAAGTCGCAGGCTCTGCACCTGCGAGTGGCAGTGGCACAAACATTCCTGGAACAGGCCAGGTTGCAGCACAGCAAGGGGACGTCGCAGCAGGGTCACTCGGTGAGGCCCACAACTGCCGCTGTCATCTAGCGGCCGTGGGGTTGTTCAGCAACCCAAGGGTTCTTGATTGGTTGACTAGGTCATCCTCTTCCTCCCAGATGACATCTGACAACCCCAGCCAAGAGTGGGTGGGAACCTCAGACACAACCCTTAGTTGGCATGGCCCGGGAGCGGGTCAGCGGCCCTCACCCTGTCCTCATCCCCGCCTCTGTCCCATCCGGTTCCCTCAGCCAGAGATCTACTATGTGGTCTGGGCTCAGCACCACTATATAGCGAGGATGAACAATTTGAGGAGGGCAGTCAGCAGCTACTTGGCAGCGAAGAAATTGGGCCAATATCCCCTGCGTCTTGCAGTAGGCGGCAAAGTATAGATGTGGAGAGTGGCATGGGAGGTCATGTTGTGAGAGGTCAGCCTTGGTACACCAAGACCGGTGATGAGGACAGCAGTGACGATGAAACACAAATAGATGATGATGTAGCCGACCGCACTTGGGAGCCGGGTGAGGCAAGGGCTTCATCATCGTCAGGAGAAGAGGGCGTCAGCTTGCGCGTCAGGCAGCAGCGCAGCCAGCAAGTGGGTCGTGTGGCCGTGAGTCAGCAGGATAGCAGCAGTGTGAGGTCGGGAGCCAAGCGGCCACGGGGTAAAAATCCCGCTTCGCAGGTCCAAGAAAGTAGCGGCACAGGGGCTCAGCGAGGCAGCGGCGGCAGTAGTCACTCAGTGCGGAGCGTTGGCGGTAAAATCCGATACTCGGTGGTGTGGCAGTTCTTTGCTAAGACACCGGAGGAGCTGAATATGGGTATATGTAGAATCTTTAAGCAGAAAGTGAAGCGTGGCCAGGGAGCTAACGTTGGCACCACGGCCCTGCGTCAACACATGCAGCGTCACCATCCGGTGGCCTGGGAGAAACGTGGCTCAGATGTGGTGGTCCATCCTGCCGCCGCAGCAACAGCAGCATCAGCAGCGCCCAGTGGCACGCATGCCATTGCAGCCAGTCAAGGCTCCACCACCTCTGCAGAAGGGAGCTGTTTCTCTTTGACATCATCTCCCGGTCCAGATGCTCCTGCTCCTCGCTACTCATGGCGCCAGCAGTCGTTCAGCGAGGCGTTTGCAAAGAGACAACAGTATGCGTCCAACCATCCTAAGGTGCAGCAGCTGACCGTGCTCCTGTCCAAGTTGTTGGTACTGCAGTCCCTCCCTTTCCAAATGGTGGACTCTGCACCGTTCAGAGAACTAATGGCTTGTGCCGAGCCGAGATGGAGATCTCCAAGCCGTAATTTCTTTTCCAAAAAGGCAGTACCAGCACTTCATAAATATGTAGAAAAGAAGGTGGATCAGTCCTTGAGCTTATCGGTTTGTTCCAAGGTGCATGGCAGCGTCGACGTCTGGAGCTGTAACTACGGTCAGGGCCAGTACATGTCCTTTACGGCCCACTGGGTGAATGTGCTTCCAGCCCAGGCACACCAACAACTTGGACAGGAGACGCCGCTTTCTCCTCCACGTTGTCAAACTGCTGCTCCTGCGCCAATGTCCGCCTCCTCCTCCACCACCATCTCAGCCTCCACAAGTACTGCTCCATCATACCACATGTGTAGGGCACAGCGGTGTCACGCAGTTCTACACCTGGCTTGCCTCGGCGAACGAAGTCACACAGGGGAGGAACTGCTCCGCGTCATGCAGCAAGAAATCGATGTGTGGCTTTCTCCGCGCCAACTGCAAATCGGAACCATGGTGACGGACAATGGTAGGAACATGGTGTCCGCGCTGCACCGAGGAGGGATGGTCCATGCGCCCTGCATGGCGCATGTGTTCAATCTGGTTGTGAAAAGGTTCCTGAAGTCTTCCACCGATCTTCAGAACATTCTGAAAATGGCCAGGAAACTGTGCATGCACTTTATCCATTCGTACAAAGCCAGGAACACCCTCCTCGAATTACAGCGGTAGAACGGCCTCCCCCAACACACTCTGATATGTGATGTTTCCACCCGCTGGAATTCCAGCCTGCACATGTTGGACCGACTGTATGAACAGAGAAAGGCCATTAACGATTTTTTGATGATCCAGGCAGACAGAAGTACTCCCCTGTGTAACTTTGATGTCAGCCAGTGGTAGCTCATGCGTGACACCTGCCGTTTGTTGAGGCCATTCGAGGAGGCGACGTTATTTGTCAGTCGCCAGGACTACGGGATGAATAACGTCATTCCACTGCTTCATGTCCTGGAACAGATGCTGAAAAATCTGTCTGGGCAGGGGACTGGAGACGTGGCGACTACATCTCGTGACCAAATGAGTCCGGTGGGGACTGAAATGGAGGAGGAGGAGGAGGACATTGGAGCAGAAGCATTGTCTGGTGAAATGAGTGGATTTTCTACCCAGGTGACAAGAGAGGAGGAGCAGGAGCAGCTGGAGGAGGTGGATGGAGATGAGGAAATGAGGCAGATGACCCCCAAGCACCGTGGCAGTATAAAAGTGAAATGGAGGCAGGGAGCCCCTCGGAGTCACTTGTGCAGATGGCCCGCAGCATGCTTATTGCCTGGCTAGTGACAGCCGAATAGTCCAGCATCCGGCAGAGGGATGACTTCTGGCTCTCCACCCTATTGGACCCTCGCTAACCGGTCCAAAATGGGAGCCTTTTTCCCCAGCTATTGGAGGGAAGACAAACTCAAATACTATAGGTTAATCCCCCGTAATCAGTTGGCCGCTGCCTATGTGCGGCATCGTCCCTCCTCTGACAGGTCCCGACCGGGGGGTTCCTCAGCGCTCAACTACTACTGCCCGCGGGTGCTGGGGGAAGGTGGGGGGGTAGGAGCAGTACCAGCTCCATCATAGTAACCCCAAGTCTGGAGTCACTGATGAGCAGCTTCCTTCACCCGCCTAGTGAGGAGGGCAGTCTCCAGCAGCAGCAGTAGCAGCAGGACCTGGAGCAGTCCCTGAACCAACAGGTTGTGGTCTACTTGGACAGCACTCTGCCACCTCAGTTAGAAGATCCGCTGGACTACTGGGCAGCCAAACTGGATGTGTGGCCGCAACTTGCCGAGTTTTTCAGTGGAGAAAACTGTCCTGCCCGGCCATAGTGTGGCAAACAGAGCGGTGTTCAGTGCGGCGGGGCCATCGTTACCCCAAGGAGAACCCGCTTGTCCCACGGGAAATGTGGAACGACTGACCTTTGTCAAGATGAATCAGGCGTGGATCGGCCAGGATTTCCACACACCAATGCCATAGGCGTCAGTCTGGGTTCAAACTACCTGCCTCAGCCACTATTCTGATGCCGCCACCCGCCTGATGCCACACATCTGCTGACAGTTTCTCCATCTGCCTAACACCATCTTTACCAGGGACTGTATTGCCACCCACCTCAACACTCTGTCATTGTGCCACTCTATGACCTCATGCTGCTGCTGCTGTTGCTGTTGCCGTGACATCCACACTGTGTCCTTGTGCCACTGTCTGACCTCATGCTGCTGCTGTGGCGGCGGCCAGGTCCTCCACACACTGTGTGATTGTGCCACTGCCTGACCTCATGTTGCTGCCGCCGTGACCTCCGCTCTCAGTCATTGTGCCACTCTGTGGCTTCCTCCTGTTTTGCCACCTCCAGAATGTCATTGTGCCACTCTCTGACCTCATGCTGCTGCTGTGACTCCTGCCGTGCCCTCCACACTGTGTCATTGAGCCACTGCCTGACTTCATGCTGCTGCCGCCGTGACCTCCGCTCTCAGTCATTGTGCCATTCTGTGGCTTCCTCCTGTTTTCCCACCTCCAGAATGTCATTGTGCCACTGCCTGATCTCATGCTGCTGCTGTCGTGACCTCCACACTGTGTGATTGTGCCACTCTGTGGCCTAATACTGTTTTGCCGCCTCCAGAATGTCATTGTGCCACTGCCTGATCTCATACTGCTGCCGCCGTGACCTCCACACTGTGTGATTGTGCCACTCTGTGGCCTAATACTGTTTTTGCCGCCTCCAAAATGTCATTGGCCACTGCCTGATCTCATACTGCTGCCGCGTGACCTCCACACTGTGTGATTGTGCCACTCTGTGGCCTAATACTGTTTGTAGCCGCCTCCAGAATGTCATTGTGCCACTGCCTGATCTCAATACTGCTGCCCGCCGTGACCTCCACACTGTGTGATTGTGCCACTCTGTGGCCTAATACTGTTTTGGCGCCTCCCGAATTTGATTGTGCCACTGCCTGATCTCAATGCTGCTGCTGTCGGACCTCCACACTGTGTCATTGTGCTACTCTGTGGCCTAATACTGTTTTGCCGCCTCCAGAATGTCATTGTGCCACTGCCTGACCTCATACTGCTGCCGCCGTGACCTCCGCTATCAGTCATTGTGCCACTCTGTGGCTTCCTCGTGTTTTGACTACTGCTTTCTGGCATTGTGCCACTGCCTGACCTCATGCTGCTGCCGCCGTCACCTCCACACTCTATCACTAATGTTGCAACCTGAGCTCTCAGCTTGTTTTTTTCCAGGTTTCGCTCGCATGACTTTATCAGGCTACATTCCCGCTTGAGTTTTTTGGTCAGTTTTGCCCTCTTAAGTGCCCAGGGAATTTTATAGTGAAGCGATTCTAAGAGCGGCGGCAGTCATGTGCGTGTCATACTAAAACACACCATTGTATGAAGACGAAACCAAGCTCCCTTCGCATATTTAAGCATGGCACAACGTTCTACAGCACCCTGCAGGCTCTGTGCAGCCTGGAAATAGCTGCTTTTTAATGCAAAACAAACGAATTTTGTCGGAAAATTCGGCGAAGTGACCGAATCGAATTTTTGAGAAATTCGCCCATCTCTAATTATAGCTGTTTTTCATAGCACCATGACCCTAAAACCATTGACAGTGCTTAAAATTGTCATGAATAAATGAGTAATTGGAATAAAGTTTTTTCATGAAACTGTGTACAATTGGTGTCTTTTATAGTCTTCTATCCGCAAAACCAGCAAAATGACCTTTTGGACACAGAATGAAAATTGCAGTTAGAAATGATCATTTTAAAAAAAACTAATCGGTATTCTCGGCAATTGGGGCCACAACATCATCAGAGATCCACGCCTGATTCATCTTGATGAAAGTCAAACGATCCACAATCTTGTGGAAAGCCGGATGCGTTTGTAATCACTCAGATATGATGCTGGCTGCTGGGCAGGACAACACCTCTATGGCATGACAAGCGAGCTCGGGTCATTTATCCATTTTGGATACCCAGAAGTCGATTGGGTCCGGAACATATCCAAAAACATCTGTGTTGAGAGGCAGATAGTCGTGGACCATGATCTTAAGCCGGTCTCTGTGTGTCTGATTTGTTCCCTGCATGACAGGCGTTGGTGAGGTGGTAAATAAGGATTGCCAGAGGTAACTGTTACGTTAAGGCTTCTGCCACAATGCCTGCTGCTGTTGCTATGGCTACTTGGTTCTCTACTGCTTTCACGTTGCTGACATTGTTCCACCGCGACATTAGAACGTGAAGCAGATGAAACAGATGTCTCTAGTTGATCAATGAGCATGGTCTCAAATTCCTGCATTCGACTGTCTATTTGTGTGGGTGGAAGGAAAGTGCTACGTTTCACTTTATAATGGGGATCAAGAACGGTGGCCACCCAGTAACTGTTGTTCATTTTGATGGCCTTAATACGTGGATCATATTGGAGGAAATGAAGCATCCACGCACTCATGTGAGAGATGGAGCCAAGATTTCCCAGGTCTCGGGGTCGAGGGGCACTAAACACATCTTTCTCGTCTTTCATCCCTGCCTCTAATCCGTGCCAACCTCTTTCCAAGGCAGGGACATCGGTACCGTCGGTGTCCAGCCATGCCTCATCCTACTCCTCCTCCTCAGCTTCCTCCTCCTCAGCTTCAACACAGCCCTTACTTGCCTCAGATGATTTACCCTTGCGCCAGCTCTGGTCTCCGAACCATGGCCTAACGAAGACCTATAAAGTTGTGAAACTGTCGGGCCTTCTTGATCCGATGGAGAGAAAGGCTCTGTGTCCATATCTATGTCCAAAAATGGCAATAAATTACGTGGAAATCCCTAAAGAAGCATTTATGCTATCATACATGAAAAAACTTTGAGATTCTCGGTTCACATAATTTGATCAAAAGATGTTTAAGCTGCCCACTACTTTCAACATGATCTCAAATAGGGCAGTCCTACACTATCTTTTACCTCTCAATAGAGCCACATCCAGGCCTCTCACTGGGTCAACCGACCTCCATTATCCAGAGAGAAAAAAATAAATTAAAAAACCCAACCTGCAAGCTGCACCTCTTATGACAGCTTGTAAGAGTGGGCAGGAGCAGAAAATCAAAATGGAGGCACCCTTTCCTCCATTAAAATCAATATACACCAAATATAACGTATGGTTCTGCACAAAAAACACTTCTGAAAAAACATATGCAAACCTGGGTGCCACTAGCAGGGCTGCGGCACACATATATATATATACACTATAGACTATACACTATAGGGCAGATAGTGTAGGAATGCCCTTTTTGAGATTACGTTGAAAGTCATGGGCAGCTTAAACATCTTTTGATCAAATTATGTGAACCGAGAATCTCAAAGTTTTTTCATATCTATGTCCGTCTCCTCCGTCACTGGTGGGACCTGCTGTTTCAGAGTGTTCAACACTTGTTACATAACTAATATCACCACAATGGTCATTCTGACAAGGGCATTGTCCTCACTGACCATTTGGTGGCTTCTTCAAAACTCGCAAGGATGGTGCAGAGGTCTTTCACCTGCCTCCACTCTCGATGGCTCAATACCCCGAGGTCCACACCGCTGCTTGTCAGGCCATGCGCTATTTCCACTTATTACTGCGTCATGGCATTACGCTGCTGCCACTATCCCTGGAGCATGTGGAGGGTGGAATTCCAGCGTGTTGCCACGTTAACATTGAGACGGTTGACAGGGAGGCCAAGTTGATGTCAAGACCCTGGTAGCATTTTAGAAATTTCTGGACGACGAGGTTCATGACGTGTGCCAGGCAAGGGATGTGCTCCAGTCTACCAATCTTAAGGTCAGCCAGGAGATTTCGCCCATTGTCACACACCACCTTGCCTGGCACCAGGTTCTTGTCACCCAGCCACTTCTCGGTCTTGTGGCGCAGAGCTGTCCACAGCTCTTGACCTGTATGTTGATGGTCTCCAAGACACATTAATTTCAACATGGCCTGGTTTCACTTGGTACGTGATGCTACCCATGGACCTTGGGGGACAGAACCCTACACCATCCCTGCGGTTTTGAAGAGCGTGCACCGAACCTGAGAGCCCCCGTTATCACCATAGACATCCACCTAACTCACCCAGTGACCTGTCACAGAGATGCAGCGGCCTTGACCGTGCTTACTAGTCCAGGTATCAGTGGTCAGATGGACTTTGCTGGACACAGATACAGACAACGTGCTGGAGATTTTAGTTGACAAGTGACTGGACAGGGCAGGGACGGCTTTTCGGACAAAGAAATGCCTGCTCGGCATCTGGTATTGGGGACAGGAAAGGGCCATGACGTGGTGGAACCCATCTGAGTCCACCAGGCGGAAAGGCAACATTTCCAATGCCAAAAGCCTGGCAATGCCGACATTCAGGCTTTTGGCTTTGGGATGGTTTGGGTTAAAGTGTTTCTTCTGCAACCACACCTTGCACATGGAAGGCTGGCTGCTAAACTGGCTGCTGTACGGTGTGCAGGTCGAACTGGTGGAAGGAGAAGGGGTAGGCTGTGTCTCTGATTGAAAAAGGCCCAGTCTTCACAGGACCTGGACTTTTTCGACGGCGATAAGCTAATGGCGGTTTCTGCTGCCACCACTGACCACGGCTGGCGGATTAATGTCAGCGGACTTGTGCGACCACTCTCTCCCTTTCTGAGACTGCACCTGTACCGACATTACCCCATCATCTTCCTCTTCGTCCACTGGTGAGGTGCTCACAAGCAAATTATGCTGAAAAGACCACGTTGCATCCGCAATGTCATTATCAACATCATTATCATCATCGTCATCACAGGTGACTTCCACGTCCTCACAGTCTACATCCTGAAGCTGAGGGCTAGAAGCCACAGGCACTGTAAGGCATTGCCGACCGCTCGGGATTTGTGCCGACTGACCACCTTCCTTCTCCTCTGACGGCATCAGCGATTGGGTGTTGGAGCAGTCAAAATCAGCCTCTTTGGCCTCTTGATCTTTTGAAATGCCTTTGTCAGGGCTAGGCTGTGCTCAGGCTGCAGGGATCAACAGGCTGCAGCAGCTGATCAGTGACCCCACCCTGATACTGATACTTGCTGCTGGAAGCTCTGTGAGTGACAGAGGACCAGCCACTCCTGACAGGGGGCGTGTCACACCAGCCAATGGGAGGACCCGGAGGCCGCTCCAATCAGCTACAGGGGCGGTATCCAGGAATCCCATTTAAACTCCCTGAAGGCTGAGTGCAGCATCTGTGATATTCCTGGCTACCTTGTGTTTCTTGTTCTTTATATTGTGTTTTGTTTATCAGTGTACCTGACCTCGGCTTGTTCTCCTGACCCCGGTTTGTCTCCTGATTTTGTACCTCACTCATGTTCGTGTTTGACCTCGGCCTGTGTAGGTTTATCCTTCTGTTTCTGATTTGTGGCTTTGGCGTTCCTATTTGATATTGACCCGGACTGTCTGACTATTCTACTTCCTCTCGTCCCCAGCACTCTAGCAGCGCAGGGACTGTCGCCCAGTTGCCGTCTGCCGCCTAGGGCAGCACGTCAAGCAGGCAGAGACAGTGGGCTGGGTTCCAGTCAGGGCTCACTGCACCTCCCTTGACGTGACAGCCTTCTGACCCCGACCGCATCGTGCCATCAAAGAGCTCTTCAGAACATGGATTATCCAAAGTGGTCGGTACATGGGTTGACATTTGGGATGCCTTTGCTTCAGTTTGCACGGATGCTGACGATGACGATGACATTTTTGACCGTGACTGGGAGGAGGTAAAACTACTGGATGAAGGTTGTGTTAACCAATGAAGAACAAATTGGCGACGCTCTTCATTACCGAGATTTAGAGGTAACCGACCCAGCGATGACAGGCCTGACAGTCCTGCAACTGACGATGTGCTCGCTTGCGTGTTGTCCGCAGCAATGGAAGGAACGCCTTCTCTTGTACCTCTAGCTCCACGTCCTACCCCCTTCTTTGCTCGCTTACCACACCTACTTCGCTCCATGTTCAGAAAGATTTTTACATAGTTTGTCAGGCCGAAAAAAGACATACGTCCATCCAGTTCAGCCTATTGTGCTAAAGTGTTGCTAAATTGTTAAAGTGTTGATCCAGAGGAAGGCAAAACCCCCCATGAGGTAGAAGCCAATTGTCCTCATGTTAGGGAAAAAATTCCTTCCTGACTCCAATCTGGCAATCGGAATAAATTCCTGGATCAACGACCCACCCTCCAGAATCCCAGTCACTATAACTAATTTGTTATATTACATCTAGAAATGTATCCAGACCCTTCTCTAGAATCCTAGTCACTATAACACTCTTGTGGAATTCCCTTCTTGAATTCTGTTAGTGAATTCACCATGACGATTTCCTCTGGCAGAAAGTTTCACAGTCTCACCGCTCTAACAGTAAAGAATCCCTTTCTATGTTTATGTAGAAACTTTCTTTCCTCAAGACGTAGAGGATGCCCCATTGTTCTAGATACATTCCTGGGTATAAATAAATCTTGGGAGAGATCTCTATATTGGCCCTTAATATATTTAAAAATATTTATTATGTCCCCCGAGCCATCTTTTCTCTAAACTAAATAACACTTACCTTGATCATCTTTCTGGGTATTGCAGTCCACCCAGTCCTTTTATTATTTTTGTTGCCCGCCTTTGTACCTGTTCAAGCTCTACAAAGTCTTTCCTGTGCCTGGGCCCAAAACTGTACACAAATTCCCCATGTTGTCTAACCATGACTTATATAGTGGGAAAAAATGTTCCCATCATGTCATCATCCCCCTTTTTTAAACAACCATGATCCTGCTCCCTACACTGGTGCTACAGTTAAGTTTAGTGTCCACCGGGATTCCCAAGTCCTTCTCCGTCACTTTTCCCATGTTTTCCATTTAAATGTAATCTGTAATGGTTTTTCCTCCGCAGTGCAAAACCCTTGCATTTATCAGTGTTAAACCTACGCCTTTTTTCTGCCCGGCCTCCAACCTTCCAGTCCTTTGTAATAACACATTATCCTCATTGTGTGGCTTTCTTTTCAAGCAGTATCATCTGCAAAGTCGATATTTTACGTGCAACCCTTGGGAAGATCATTATTTTCAATATTGAAGGGATAGGGGCCCCAATACTACCCGTGGTACCCCACTATAACAGGATCCAGTCTGAGAAAACACCTTAAATTTCCACCCTTTTTTTTTCTATCAGTGAGCCATTGCTTACCCACTTGCACACGTTTTTTTTCCCCCGTCCAAGCATTCTCATTTTACTTACCAACCTTTTTTTTTGGGAAAAGTAAAAAAATGCTTTAGAAAATCCAAAAAATGACATCAAGTGCCCCCCCCGATCCAGTCTAGAACTAACTTCCCCATAGAAGCTATGAGATTTTTTGACGGGCCGACCTTCATAAACCCCTGTGGAATGGGTTATCATTTATTTTCAGTGAGGTACTCCAGGATACATCTCTTAGAAACCCTTCCCAAACTTTTACCCCAACAAGGTTTAACTTTCCGGCCTATAGATTCCCGGGTCAGTTTTTTTACCCCTTTTTTTAATATGGCACCACATTTGTAATAAAAAACTCCGTTATTAAAAAGTCCATAAATTTAAGATAAAAATTTAAAAAGGTCGGAAATTTTTTAAAAAAACTCTTATTGAAAAACTGTTCTGCAAAGACAAAAAACGCAGGGGTTCTAAAATCCCTCTAATTTTTCCAACCGCCAACAGAAATGTTTCATCGAATAGCTGTAAAGGGGTCTTCTGGAAAGAACCTTTAACACCAAACCAACAGTGTTTTCCCCTTCCCTCTCTGAAGTACAACCGCCGAGTGGCTACAATTACTATTTCCTACAGATTTTCAAGAAACGCGGCTTTTATAACAACGGGCAACCATTGTAGAAATAGAATTTTTTTTATACGTAATATTGAATAAATGTGTCTTTTTTTAAACAATGCAACCAGGGAAAAAAAATCTAATTTTTTTTACAAAAACGACATCCGAACTGAGGGTGGGGTGGAGCTGGCCCACAGGAAAAAATTGGGGCTATATCACAGTGGCTTTAAACAGAAATATGATGAGAAATGCAGACGTGCACCCCAAAAAAACTGACACCCCGAACTGAGGCATTTTGGGAGCCGCTCCGCAGGGTAAAAAATTTTGGGGTATAACACAGTGGCTTGTAGGGGACAGATAGAGTTAGAAAAGCAAAATGCCACCCCAAAAGAAACTGACATCCTGAACTGAGGCTATTGTGGGGGCGGGGCCGCCCGGATTTAAAATTTTTTGGGGGTATATCAATGGCTTTAAAGCACAAAAATGAGTTTGAAATGCAGACGTGCACCCCTTAAGAAAATGCACCCTGAACTGAGGCTATTGTGACTGGGTCCGCAGGGTTAAAAATTTCGCACTTTACACAGTGGCTTGAAATACAAATATATTTTGAAATGCAGACGTCCCCCAAAAGAAACTGAAAACCCTGAAAGAGGCCCGGGGTGGATGTTGGCCACGCAGGGTTAAAATTTGGGGCTAACACAGTGGGTTTAAAGCCAAATATGAGTTTGAAATGCAGACATATACCCCCCCCCCCCCCCCTTCAAATCACCAAAAAAACTGACTACCCTGAACTGAGTGCTGTGGTTGGATGCTGGCACAGGGAATAAAATTTGGGGATATATCACATTGTGCTTGAGAGGAGAAATATCTCTGATGCAGGATCTCCCCCTACCCCTCCCCCGAATCAGAGGAGATCCCCCCACCCCACCGCAGCTGTGCTGTTCAGAGCACTGGAGCTGTTTCAAAAGCTCTAAATAAACTAACTAGAATACTGTAGATCTCTCCAGTTCACCCTACGCTAAACTAATCATCAATCTCAGATGCGAGTTTCCAGCTGTAAAATGCTTATCTTCTGACAGACACTGATTCTCCACTCTGTACGCTGTAATAGAAGCTAATGGCGGCGAGCAGGAAGTGCATGCACATACATAAAACGAGGTCACAGTGTGATCTTCGTCAGCCGCCAATGGAGAATCCCTACACAGATCCACTGGTGACGTTCTTCACCCCTCCCCCTGTGCTCTGCACTGATTGGCTGGCCGCCAAAATTACAGGAAGCGCAGATCAGATTTTATGAAAAATAATCTGTTCATCACGGAATCCAGATTTTAGTGAAATCTGCCCGATTTCAACTACTCTTGAGTGACCTACAGACACAACCTCAGAAGACTCGATTACATTATTTTTTTTATTGGGACATAAACACACATATTCTGATGTAAAAGCAACAAATTCAAAGATTCCAATACGGTGTGCTTAGTTTAATGTGCCACTGCTGCTGACCCTTCTATACAGTTGTGGTCTTTAAGCAACGAAACAATCTGTTAAACATAAACATTTAAACATGTTGCCAGTGAGACTGAAAGCTACTAACACTTGAGCAAACAAAGTCAGCAAAACATTTGCACAACAGAATGTTAAAATTAGGACTGTTGTTTGAGACTCCCTAGTCCACATCAAAATATCAGTCACCCAAGAGGTGTGACTGCGTGTTTGCAAAACAATAGTGAGACATCCTCACCTCCACATTGACCTTACAATGGCAACTTATCCTATTCAGCTGGTAATGAAAGCAGCCCAGCTACCAGTACAGGCATTTTAAAAAACAACAACGAAAGACAATAAATGCTATAGTAGGAATGTGGTCCACCTGAACATGTACAGTAGTTTCAATTTTAAAAGGATCCACCCTTAGAACAAATTCACAGAAATAAAGAGATTAATAGGATAGGGGAATATAGAAAACACCGTCTCACAGAATCAAAAGAAAAATACCTAAAACAATAATCTTGGCGCGCGATATGCACTTAAAAATAACATTATCCTTTATATATAACAAAATGGCCGCCACACATATAGCCACTAAACAAATATGCACAACTGTATAATGTATAAAGTATCCCCGTTGTATTATCAGGCTACCCCTAGATACAAACAATCAAGTGGTACAATGACTAGATTCTAATCACAGCATAAAAGACATTGTACCAAATACACTATTAAGCAGGGAGATAGTGCCCCTATAAGAGGACAGTGAAAATATGGGTCAAAAATGTGGTCCAAAAAACTCACGGTTCTCGAAGAACTTGTCAACAGTAGACATCCGTTGCCGACATTGGACCAGTTAACATTACAACATAAATTGAAAAAGCACTACATCCGCTATCACTATACTAGTCCTATCCACGACAAGAGCGAACTCGCGCGCCGAAAAGGGTGCCAGGTACACCCCACCTCTCTCCGGGCGACTCACCCTAACTACAATTATACAAGTAACAAACATAAAGTGTAACACAGACATAATTCCCGACGCGTTCTCCTCCCCAAGATATGGTTCATCAGGGGATAATACATTATACATCTCTTTGATGTAGAGATGATATGGTCCCCGAGTGCAATGGCATGATGCAGGCCATAAGTAAGTGCAGACAGTATAATCACTTATATAACCCACCACATATTAACCAACATAAACTAACTCTAGCCAATCAATGGCACTTTTAACACACCTAATGATACAGGAGCAAACTCCTTAGGCACATGCTCAATTAGTCAAGAACAAAGACGCCAACGCACACACATGTTCCGGCGCGCCATGCCCGTTCCGCGCGCAAACCGGAAGTGACACACCCACAGTAGTTAAGGTCCCTATTATACGAGCTTTTTCCTGCAAAGGAAAGATATAATGTTAAAATGACGAGGGTCCGTCACGTTATTTTGTTCTGAAGCAACAAAACTTAATACATTAAAGTAAAACAACACAGAACCTCCTCTGAGAGGTTCACACGGGAAGATGGCTTCTCTACACCTATAACACAAATTACAGCTTTTGCACCTTCACATGATAATGGCAGCCATTTTCCTTGAGTTTCCTGTTTCACTATTTTAGAACTGTAACACATGATATGGGACCCAGCAGGAATGCTTCCGGCGGCTCATTTGCAACCTTCTCAAATCCCCACCTTGTGAGAGAATTTACTCTCTCTTTCTTCATTTGTGGTCCCATGCCTGCTGATGTTGGAGTGTAGGTCACACATGACAGCGTCTACCTCGACACTAGCATAGTGAAACAACAAAATCTAGACAAATATGGCCAGCTTCGAGTCGCGCATCAGAAACGCGAACGTTCTCAATATGCTTTCCTTAGATATATATCGCGTATGTGGACAAAACCGATGTCATATGACACCCCATTGTCCACTAATGCAAAGCATATCACATTAACTGTCTTTCCTCTATTCCCGCTCAGAGAAAGTGGACAATAATTACTCTTGGCCTATACATGCCCCAGACACGTAACCACAAAGTCGAAAAGCCATCTTGACTAGAATTTGCCACCTTTTAGTAACTCTAGGTGCGGGATAGTAAGACCTTAATAGTGTATATTAGTTAGCAAAACTATTTACTGTGGAGAAACAAATAGTCGGCTGCAGGGTGCGCTGCATCTGATCACACAATTTGGCACATTTGGAACTCTTTTGAACATTCTAACACAAAATCACCTCATCCTCTATGGCAGGATACAGCGTGCCCAGCCACATAGGCTTTCTGCTGCCGTCATGCCTGTCCTGAAGCTGCTTAAATTTCAGATTTCACTCACTTATACTCTGCCATACATTACCTGGTTCAGCTGGACCAAAAGCATCACGACTGTTTTTAAGCACAGACAATTTTAAAACTTTCCCCAGCTCCTTATTCAAAACATTAATCGACCCTCTAACTCTCTGTCTGCTAACCTGCAGAACCCATACAGAGCACTACATCAAGGCATTCTACTTTGTTGTGTAAAATTTAGTTTTGTGCCCTCAGTTTTTGAGGCATAAACAGCTCCACAACGAAGCAGGCTGTACAACCAAAAGTAAAGAGCGCATGTTATCATTATCAAATCTTTGACAACTTCTACTAGTTGTTCAATAGCCCTGAGATAACAAAACTATAAGTATCTAACCGATTATCAATAGATCTCTCCATTTCCAGTGTTGAGTATGCGATTTTTCTTATCGACAAAGTTAAATCGGCAAAAAGTATTTATGGTGATCGAAATTTCCAGAATCATTGCGATATTAATGTTAAAATCTCTGAGCATCATCTATTATAGCATCGCGCCTTGTTTTCGGCGCTTCCTGTAATTTTGGCGGCCAGCAAATCAGATTAACAGAACTAAGAGCAGGGTGAAGATGTGTGATTGCGACGTCATGACTGTGGAATGTGTATGGTTGCGATTTGGCTGGAAAAATCACATTGACCTTCGTATTACATAGAACAGGTTTCCTGCTTCAGCCTAAGTTTGTCTCTCAGCGTCTTCATAGGGATAAGGACGTGAGCTCTGCCTGTGGCCAAGCGCAGCACAGGCGAAATTAGTCTAATTTCTGCACAGAGAAACCTCTACCATTTTTAGGCTGTGATCCTTTCAATTTAGTATTTAATTTAGAGATGATGAAGATACTAATGTACTGTTAGCTAGAGAAATTTTTAAAGCATCATACTAAACCGCTGAAATTCATGGCAGTTGGGGAGCAGGGGTGTGTGGGGCCGGTCCTCGGGTGAACACAGACAAGCTCTATTCTGAAAAATAACACTGGATACAACAGTTCACCAATGCACTTAGTGAAGACACTCTTTTGTAGTGGAATATCTTATTATTAACAGTCTCTTGCTACTGAAATATTTCCTGGATATAGCCATGCCTGAACTTATATGGATACTAGACACTCATTTCTAGTAACTGCCAGGTCTCTTCGTTAGGTGCAAAACTCCACTTTTATTATCAGTAACATTTCAGAGATGGTGTTCAATTTAATTTTACCACTTAAAGCCTGTGACTGTTGATATATCCACCTTGGCAGTTAAATTACAACATCCAGGCAATCTTGTATCAGACACAGGTATGTTTGTTGCCACAAAATACCATATGTATACATAGCACGAAAACATAATAGTTACGTGTTTTTGATGACTTTTGCGCACCACATTGTTTCATCTAGACGCAGCCTCTCCACGTAAATCTTAAAACAGCAGAATTCTATATTCACCACCAGGTGCGAATTGAAAAGGGGATGCAAACAAATAACAGTTTATTATAACCAAAACATAACAGTTACTGTTTTTTGACACTGCTTGCTGAACGACCAGCATTGTTCATTGACCATGCAGCAACATAATCTTAAAGAACAGCAATTCTATATTCACTCCACACAGGTGAATTGAAAGGAGCAAAAAATACCGTTTACTACACACAAAACATAACAGGATTACGTGTACTTTTCTGACTTTGCACACACCAGCATTGGTTTTCATTGACGGCAGCTCCACAGTAACATCCTTAAAACAGTCCAAGTCTATATTCACCACAGGTGTGAATATATGAAAGGTGCAAAAACAATACAGTATATTATACCAAAACAAAACAATATCGTGGTTTTTTTGGACTTTTCCCCAGTCCAGATTTCTGTTGATATAACAACTTTGCAGTTAAATTATGAATCCAGCATTTTTGTTTTGATTAGAGGGATTTGAGTAATACCTGCATGAATTTAGCCATCTTTTAGATAAGAGACTTTCCAAAACTAATTCGAACCTACTTTCTCACACATTTTTATATTTCGGTGAACATGGCGAGCGAAATGCTAGGTGATACCAAAGCGAGAGCAAACGAGGGGGTAGGACATGGAGGTATAGGTACGAGAGAAGTTGCTCCTTCCAGTGCTGGCGACAACACGCATGCCAGCGGATTCGTCAGTTGCAGGTACGTCAGGCCTGTCATCGCTGGGTCACAGGGCCCTGTGCAATCTAAGTAACCGCGAAACATCGTCGCCAATACTGTCCTTACAGTGGTTCATGCAACCTGCATTCCACAGTCTTACCTCACCTCCTCGTCCTCCTCAGTCACTGGCCAACAAATATCAGTCATCATCATCATCGTCATGTTGGTCAGAGGTGTGTTGAGATTTTTTGCGGGGGCGGCCCATATGCTAGCGGTCCAGGACAGTTCTAGTCAATGGTCCAGGTTCAAACTAACATTGGTGGTTGAAACAGACTCCTTTTTTTTCCCGGCACTTTGTAATCTGGGGGTCAGACAGGTTTAATGGTCAGACTGTGGCCACAGGACAATGACATATATGTCCAGTTCAACTAAAATGGTGGTTGAAAGACTCCTTTTTCTGCACTTTTTTAAACTGTGGGGTCAGACAGGTTTAATGGTCCTCTGGCGTACAGGACAGATATAGTAGCACAATCGTCCATTCAACTAAACAGGGTGGTTGGAAAGGACTCCTTTTTGCGGCACTTTTTAAATCCTTGCGGTACATGCAGGTTTGGGGCTCAGCTGCGACCAGGACAGGACGATATTCAATGTCCAGTTCAAAGTAACAATGATGGTTCATAATATCATACTGGCCTTCTTGCACTTTTAAATTTGTGTGGATGCAGGTTTAAGGGTCAGTGCTGTGGTACAACGAAAGCGGATAGTGAATGGTCTGTGACTTTTTTTCTGTGACTTTATAATAAGTGTGTTCCCCTAAGATGTCATGTACCCCATTTGATTTTGGGTTTAATTTGTTTTCTCCACCCTTTTTTTGGGGTGTAATAATGAAGGTGTTGTTGCTCTCCATAATTTTAAGGGGTCCGCTCATAATGGGATGCTCCTATCAAAAAAAACCTTATCGATAGCGGCCGCTATCGGGACTATCGCTCGATCTCGATGGCCAACCAACGTCAACCATACTCTCCTCATATTTTAAGCTCCTTTTTTTCCTTATTTTTTCAATTTTTTTCAAAAAGCACTCCATTTGAATTTTTAAAAAAAAATTAAAAATTTTCAAAAAAAATATAAATATTAAAAACAAATTCCCCCCCCCCCCCCAATTCACCATAACATCCCCCTTTATGGGTGGCGGGGGTTCCATCGCCCCCCGCCCGCCCCCTGCCCACATGGGGTCCGGTGGGGTCCCTGCCCCCTCGCCCATTCCCCTATTTCCCCGGTCCCCGGCGCCATTTACTTACCCTCCTGCTCCTGTGCCCCCCGCTCCTGCCTGTGCTGGCCGCTGGCGCGTCCCCCGTGCTTTGGCTGGTCTGGATTTAAAGGGCCCAGCCCCCGGGAAATTTTCAATTGGGCGCGGGTCCTATACATGGTACACCCCCCCCTGCCCTCTGCCGATTGTTGAGTGCGTTCAGGTCTTTTTAGAGTGTTTTGGGTTCCCATTTATCACCCGTGTTCCAGTCCGTTCCCCTAATTTCCCGACCTTTTTCCCGTTTGCTGCCCGCCCTGACTGACTACCTGTCTCGACCAAAAACCTCTCTGCCCCTCTTTCCTCCCCTTTCCCGTCCCCCACTAGTCTGGGTTACGTTCTGTACCCGGTTTCCCCCGGCCGCCATCGCAAGCAAGTCACGTCAGGGGTAGCGACTGGTAGCCTCACGCCGCAGCAAATCCATCCCGCTTTGCGGCAGGCTTGGTGAAAAACCGGGGGCTACTTAGACTCTGCTCCCTGGCGTGGCTTAACTATCATCGCTTGCAGTGGTTCAGTGAATCCACCAATCCCTTACAGAACAATCTGGACATGGATTCCGCCAGGGTACCTTTGCCCGAGCTCCGGGACGTCACGATGGGCGTCGCCCAGCAGAGCCAGTGTATTGACCAGCTCGCGGCCATGATGCAGAACCTTGCGGCCCGTCTACCTCCGCCTGGTGGTAGCCGCCACGTCAGCACCAGTTGCTCCTGCAGCCATTGCTCTACCTGCTCCTGCACCGGGACCATCTCTGCATCTGCCGCTCCCCTCACGCTATGATGGTGACGCTAAGAAATGCCGTGGCTTCATCAGTCAATGCTCCATCCACATTGAGATGTTGGGGCATCAAGTCCCTACAAAACGGGCTAAGGTGGCCTTTATAATTGTCGGGAGAAGCCTTGGCCTGGGCCACTCCGCTATGGGATCGAGAAGATCCGTTGATGGCAAATCTGCAAACCTTCCTCCAGGGCTTCCGCACAGTCTTCGAGGAACCTGGCCGCACCTCCTCCGCTGCCACAGCTCTGCTCCGTCTCCATCAGGGCGACTCTACTGTGGGTCAGTACTCCGTGCAGTTCCGCACTCTAGCCTCTGAGCTGGACTGGAATAATGAGGCTTTGGTGGCGCCCCTTCTGGAAAGGGCCCCTTTCTGGGTGTATTAAAGACAAGCTCGCTGGTTGGAACCTGCCATCCGCTCTGGACGAACTGATTCGGTTGGCCACCCGAATTGATATACGGCTTGCCGAGAGACAACAAAAGCTCCGCCTCCAACGGGAGGTCGCCCAACCACGCCAGCTACCTCGTCTGGCTCCCGTTTTCCAAATACCTCCACTTCCTCCGATAAATGGTTCCTGAGGACGAACCCATGCAGATCGAGAGAGCCCACCTGACCTAGGAAGAACGCTCGCAGCATCGTCAGAGGCAGCTGTGCTTCTACTGTGGCGGTTCTGGCCACTTCATTGGGGACTGTCCGGTGCGCCCGGGAAACTCTCGCACCTAGGGTTCGCAGGAGAGGCATCGCTAGGTGTCAGTGCAGCCTCTTCCCGTCTGACCATTCCCGTACTTTGTGGAGTTTGGCCGGACAGCACCTTTCAAGCCACCGCCTTCCTTGATTCGGAGTCCGCTGGAAATTTTGTCAGCCACGCGCTGGTGTCCAAATTTCGTCTCCCGGTGACCCCTCTGCAGAAACCCATGTTCGTCTCCTCCATCAGTGGCGAATGCCTAAAGGACGCTATTCGGTTCTGCACTGCGCCCCTCACTTTGCAGATAGGTGCCCTACACAAGGAGACTCTGAGACTTCTCGTTCTGCCTCGCTCCTCTTCTGAGATTCTCCTGGGCCTCCCTTGGTTGCAAGAGAATGCCCCGACCTTAGTCTGGAACATGGGCGAGATTATCCGTTGGGGTCCCACGTGTCACTCGCGATTCCTTCCTGTACTCCGTCCAGCTCTACGGCCCGCCTCTGTAAAGCCTACGAAGCCTCTGCCGGGTCTGCCCACTCCTTACCAGGATCTAGTCAACGTCTTTTCCGAAAGATAGACTGAAACTCTTCCCCCGCACCGGCCGTTCGACTGTCTTATTGACCTGCAACCCGGTAGTATTCCTCCCCGAGGCAGAGTCTATCCTCTTTCTGTCCCGGAGACCAAGGCGATGTTGGAATATGTCCAGGAGAATCTCCGTAAAGGCTTTATACGCAAGTCTTCCTCGCCTGCGGGGGCCGGTTTCTCATCACTATAAAAAATTGATACCTCCTGCCTCTGATCTCAGAGCTGTTTGATCGCCTTGGTGGCGCAAACATTTTTTCCAAGTTGGATTTACGCGGAGCATACAACCTGATTCGTATCTGTAAAGGCAACGAATGTAAAACAGCTTTTAATACGCGAGATGGCCACTTTGAATATCTCGTCATGCCATTTGGCCTCTGCAACGCTCCGTCGGTGTTCCAGAATTTCATCAACGAGATCTTCCGCGATCTTCTCTATGTTTGTGTTATTGTCTACCTGGATGACATTTTAATCTTCTCTCCTGATCTAGAGACTCACCACCACCGCGTCCGCCATGTGTTCAGACGTCTCCGTAGCAACCAGTTATATGCCAAACTGGAGAAATGCTTGTTTGAACGCACCTTGTTGCCCTTCCTAGGGTACATGGTCTCGGATCAGGGTCTCCAGATGGATCCCTCTAAGCTTTCGGCGGTCTTACAGTGGCCTCAACCAGTGGGCCTTCGGTCCATCCAATGCTTTTTGGGGTTTGCAAACTATTACAACCAGTTCGTCCCACATTTCTCCACGCTCGTGGCCCCGCTGGTGGCCCTTACGAAGAAAAATGGCAACCCTAAATCCTGGCCTCCAGAAGTCCAAGAACCCTTTGATCGCCTAAAATCAGCATTCACTTCAGCTCCTATTCTGTCTCGCCCGGACCCGCAGCGTCCGTTTGTCCTAGAAGTGGACGCTTCTTCAGTAGGTGCAAGCGGCGTCCTCCCTTTAGAAGTCCTCCTCTGGGAGGGCTGCGTACTTGCGGCTTCTTTTCCAAACCTGCCCCCAGCCGAGAAAAATTACACGATCGGTGATCGCGAACTATTGGCCATTAAGTTTTGGGCCCTAGAGGAATGGCGGGCCCTTTTTGGGAGGGGGGTCGCCACCCCATTGATATCTGCACCGATCATAAAAAATCTTCTTTATCTTCAGTTGCTCAAGAAATGAATTTCCCCGACAAGCCAGGTGGTCGCTCTTTGTCGCCCGCTTGATTTTTCGCCTTCACTTTCGGCCAGCTGGGAAGAACGTCAAAGCGGACGCCCTCTCTAGATCCTCCGACAGAGTGGGCCTGGAGCCACCTCTGCAGCACATAATTCCTCCAGAACGACTCCTCACAGCGGCCCCCGTGGACCTTCTACATCTACCTCCTGTGAAGACCTACGTACGCCCTGCTTTGCGGCCTCGAATTCTGAAGTGGGGACATTCCTCACGAACAGCTGTTCATCCTGGAGTCCACAAGTCCCTGCAATTAATCTCTCAAGGTGTTAGAGACTTTGTCCTGGCTTATACCTCCTGTGCCCGTAATAAAGTCCCTAGTCTCAGACCCACGGGTCTGCTTCAGCCTCTCCCGGTGCCTGAAAGACCTTGGTCCCATGTAGCCATGGACTTTGTTACTGACCTCCCGGCCTCCTCTGGAAACACGGTCATTTGGGAGGTGACTGATAGATTCTCAAAGATGGCTCACTTTGTTCCTTTGCCCGGGTTACCCTCTGCCCCCCAGCTGGCCCAGCTCTTCTTTCACCACATTTTTCGGCTACACGGTCTCCCATTGCATATCGTCTCGGATAGGGGGGTCCAGTTTGTGTCGAGATTCTGGTGGGCTCTGTATGGTCAGTTGCAGGTTCAGCTAGACTTATTGTCTGCATACCACCCTCAAACTTACGGGCAGGTAGAGAGGGTTAACCAAGTTTGAGGTACCTAGCTACGACATGTTGTATCCGCCCGTCAGGATAACTGGTCTAACCTCCTCCCCTGGGCGGAATTCTCGTATAATTCCCTAGACTCGGAATCCGCTGGAGCCTCTCCCTTTTTTGTTGTGTTTGGGCTACATCCCCGTCCACCTTTCCCTCTGGCTACCTCTTGTCACGTTCCTGCCGTGGATGCCCAAGTACGTGACATCAAGGCACTCTGGCAAGTCACACGACAGGCCTTTCTATGGGCCTTCGCTCGCACCAAAGTCCGGGCTGACACGTACCGTAGAACTCCGCCCCTATTTAAGCCGGGTGATTGAGTTTGGTTGTCCGCTAAATATATTCATTTCAAGGTGCTCAGTTATAAGTTAGGCAGTAAGTATTTGGGCCCTTTTGTTGTACTTCGGCAACTGAACCCGGTGTCCTACAAGCTCCGCTTGCCTCCTACTCTGCGAATCCCGAACGCCTTCCATGTTTCTCACCTCAAACCTGTGGTGCTGAACCGCTTCTCCCGTGGTTCTGTTTCGCCTTCTCCTGTGGCCAACTCTGATAAAATCTTTGAGGTCAAGGAGGTGCTGGTGGAAAAAACAGTGAGGGGGAAGCGGTTCTTTCTTATTGACTGACTGGAAGGGGTTCGGGCCGGAGGAGCGTTCGTAGGAACCTGAAGCCAATCTGTCGTCTGACCTCCTCTCCAAATTCCGAAAAAAGAGGGGGAGAACTAAGGGGGGGGTACTGTCAAGGGGTCCGGCATGGGTGCCATCGCCCCCCCGCGGCCGCCACCCTGCCCACAGGGGGTCCGGCGCAGGTGCCGCCCGCGACCATTCCCCTGTGTCCCGGGCTCCGGCGCCAGTTTACTTACCCGTCCACGCTCCTGTGCTCCCTGCTCCTGCCTGTGCTGGTCGCCGCGTGCGTACCTGCTCCTTAGGGCGCGAGCCCGACAGCTGGTCTGGATTTAAAGGGCCAGCGCGCCGGTAATTTGTCAATTGCCGGCCGTTGGTCCTATATATGGTACACGCCCCCTGCACTCTCTGCCAGATTGTTGGTGTGCGTTCAGTGTCTTTAGAGAGGGTTGGAGTTCCGTATTTATCACCTGTGTACCAGTCCGTTCCACTAAGTTTCTTGACCTTGCCTGTTTGCCACCTGCCCTGACCGTCTGCCTGTCTCTGACCTCGAATCTCTGCCGCCCGTCCTGACCTCCTGCCTGTCCCCGACTATGTCTCCGGATTACGATTCTGTACCACGCATTACCCCGGTCGCCATCGCAAGCAGGTCATGTCAGGGGTAGCGACCTGGTAGCCTCATGCCGCAGCAAGTCCATCCCGCTTTTTGGCGGACTCTGGTGAATACCGGGGGCTACTTAGACTCTGGCGTGGCTTAACTATCATCGCTTGCGGTGGTCCAGCGAATCCACCAATCCCTTACATTACCTGAGGCTCGCCATGTTGTAAGAAATTCCCTGTATCATATACATACATATAGTCATATAAATATCATAAATAAATATGTATCTATACAAACATATACTGTATATATACAATCCACCCTCTTACTGTGTTAGATTCAAAAGGTTAGGTGCAATAAAATGAGTGACATGAGTATGTGTATAAAAAAAGTGTATTGTATAGAATGTGAGATTGATCTTATTGTTATGAAAGAATATGGATATGGGGATGCACAGGAACAAAAAGAAAGGAAACAACAAATGTTACATAATACTATACAAACTAATACCAATAACAGTTACAAATCACATAACAACATACAATGTTATATTACTATCTAAAGCCTTCACACACTAAGTTCATGTGCAGTGCTCTCCATGTGCCTTCTAAAGAGTCCCATCAAATGTGAGCCCTAGTTTGCTGACTTCCTCCCAAGAGTCCTCCCCTCCTTCATCCAACACGGATATTGCATCATTTTTTCCTTCAGATCTCAATTTTCCCACCATTGAGGAGGAACAATCTCTCTCCTTTGATCAGTTATGGGGCAATAAACATTTCTGTGCTTACTGTGTGTCCATCCTGCTTGGGTATTTTCCACCTGTGGGCAAATTATACAGCAGACACCTGCTAACTAGGTATGGTCAGTCTTCATCAATAAACCCCCCTGATTGCATCCTGATCACATGGGAAAACTTGTTCTAAAGGCAATGAGCCTTCTGTGTACATCCTGCATATGAAGGCTTTTGATTATTTATACTTTAATTAACACCTGAATGAGAACTGTGGTCTTCCAAGATCTTCCCATGAGAAACCAGTATATTCCCACAAGAGAAATGCCTTATACATATCATATCGAAGTACACCATATCATAATACTTTCAAATATTTAAAGGTCTGTATTTCTTACAGGTAATATATTGTCATGAGTATTTTGTAGTGAGGCAGTAAAGTTGTCCATTTTAATAATTTCCTGAGCTTTATTAAGCCCAGTCTGGAGTGAGAGCGTGGAGGATTGATAACACAGAGCTGGTAGATCGATAAGTATCCAAGAAAGAGAAGAGCTGTGAGTATGAGATCCATTAACAAGGGCTGAAGGAGGGTAGCACTGAGAGCTTTGGAAATGCGGTAGCTAATATAAAAGTTATTTAGGAGGACATGTTGTGTGTACACAGTTCAACCAGGCAATGTTAACCATAGGGAAGAGAGAAAGAAGAGGAACTTGTTTGCATTGGCTGCCGCCTCATGAGTAGCACCTCCTAAGAAGAAAAAATACATATTACTCAATCCAATTTAAAAATAACTGCCCTCCTAAATGCAATACTAAAGCATTTAATTTGCCATGTAAAATATTAATAACTGATACTTATTAAAAGTGCCAGCCAATTGCTATATTAAACTATTCATGGGCAGGGCCACCATCAGAAATTTCAGGACCCCATACAAAAAATCACAGAAAAATTTCCTCAGAAACAAATAGTATCTATATGGATTTGGAACAACAAGCCAGCCACTGAAAAGATCCTAAACAAATCCAAACTCTAAAATATAACTTTAGGACCCCATACAACCAAAGCGTCTAGCCACCCTTCTAAAAAAAATTTCCTTGTTGGGTGAACAAGAAAAAAAATAGAATTATGCCATTCTTTTGGGGATTCGTATTTGTTGTTTTTTACTCCGTATAGTTTAATTGACATGTTATCTTCATTTTGTGGGTCAGTACGTGTACAAGGGCCAAAAAATACCACCACCTACTCACAAAATGTCACCACGATGTAGTAATGAATGGTAATAATAACCCCCTTGGTGCCCTGGTAATTAAGTAAGTAGGGCCCCTGGTAGCTAGCTATGTAGCCAGATGATACTAATTGAGCTGCAGAAAGCACCTCTATAACTTTGACCGACGGTCAGATTAACCTCAGCTCTCAATCGTGCATCTATATTAGTGCATGATTTGAAACTGCTAGATTTGAAAGTGATAGATTGTAAGTGATTAGAAGAAATAGGATCGAAATGGGACAGAAGTGGGCTTAAGGGGGCCAAGAGGATCACTTTTTTGTGAGTACCTGATCTCTACACCCCACACCTCATTCACCATGCTCACTATTGCTATCTATCTTGTAGCCATCTCCCTCTTTGTAACGTTTGCCAACCAGGATGGCTGGAAAATGCCTGGGTATGGCAGATCCTCTGGGCCCACCACGGGCGCAGATGGTAATACTTGCGGCAGGTAGCCGAAGTGGAGGACACAGGTGACGGATAAACGGATACTGAAGCTGTTAAACGGATGCACAGTCCCAGGATGGTAACAGACTAGAAAGGAAGCCAGGTATCAGCAGGTGTTAGCTGACTAGTGCAGCGACAGGAGTTCAGCAGGTAATATGTCAGGAACCAGCAGATAAACAGGTGCGCTGGACAGTGCAGACTAATGCAGACTTTCAGCAGAAGCTTAAGCAGACACACTGGAAACCAGGGGGTTAACACAGCGGTAGCTTCAGCAGCAGGGTCTAGCTCTATGGAAGAAAACCAACGAACTGATCCAGAGAGCAGGGAGGGAGTTCCATAAAGGGGGCAGTGGCACAGGTCAAAAGGGGGGAAGCAGGAGCACTGGTCAAAAATGTTCGCGGGGCTGGGCGCGCGCCCTATGGAGTGCGAACATGGGGGGGAAGCCACAGGGCGGACAGCCAGGAGCTGGCCCCAGGGGGTAGCGCTGACACAGGGAACGGGAGGGGGTCAAAGCAAATGACACAGCCGCGTGAGCTCCCAAAGGGGGACGGGGGACCCGGAAACAGGGCACGGATACGACCGGGTCCAAGGCCGGGCCGGGGCGTGATCCACACTTTATGTCCCATCCGTCTCACCCCCACAATTCTATCCCATCAGGCCTTCTCCCCCCCTCACCCATGAACACCCCAACCTGTTCCCCCTTTTAAACTCCCAAACAAACCCCCAGCTTGCATATTCCCAACACAAGCGGCCATAAACCATAAACCCACTGCTGTGTTTTTCATTTCCTGTTTCCCCTGCGGGAATCTTCCACCAGGCCCCCCTTTTTTACTTCATCCCACCCCCTCTCTCCCTCCCATAAAAACCCCGCAACCTGCTTGCTATTCACTTACTTCTTTTTCTCCCCCTTTTAATGTGCTCTGTGGAAGCCGATCGTTGGCAAAAAACCACTGCGTTCTGACCTTTTTCTTTCTACTCCTAAACCCTCCTGCTTCACAGAAACATGGCTCCAGCCTCTAGGCGCGGTTGTAAACAGCCCCCGACTCCCCCGTATTTCGGGGTCTTTTTGCCGCCGGCTCCTTATTTCCTCTTACTGAAATCCCCATTATATGGGTGTTTTAAAACATCCCCATTGATGACCCCTTCCCCTTCCCTCTCATTTCTTTCACTCCCTCTTCTCTTGGCCTCTCACAGTTTACAGACTCCCCCCACCCAACGGATGGAAACTCATTGATCTGTTGTCTCTCATCAATTTTTTAACCTCACTAATTCTCCCTTTTGCTCTCTCTGTCTAAACCCCATCTCTTTTACTATCAATTTTCACAGCCCTCTCTGGACACACTGCCCCTATCCATTCAGAAATATCCCCTCCTTAAAAACTAGAAACCACAGACACCATACAGCCTCATGCCCCCTCTCCTCCCTCCTGCCCCCCTCTGGACCCCTTCTGCATGCCCAATACCCACCCTCTTAACCGCCCTTTTATCTCTAAACTCCGGAACGCTTGGTCTACTCCCCCCTAATCTGCATCTCTCTGCTAACGTTTCTCGACCCTACTTTTGGTTTCCCCACTTTTACTCCCCAGAACTGCTTGTTAAATCTCTAACGCTTCCACAATGCTAAATCTCAAGGTAAATCTCGTTGTTGGTTTTGCTGGATCTCTCTGCAGATTTGCAAAATTGATCACCATCTTCTCCTCAGCTGCTCCCGGGAATTGGGATCCGGCACGCTCTCTCTGGGTTTTTTCCTACCCCTCTTTTTTTTTTTTTAATGACAATTTTTATTGATTTTTCTTTTTGTAAAAAACAAGTAAAACAACGGGCAAAATTTACACCTGAGAAATATAGTACACCCATAAGCATGTGTGAATCAGGCATTAAACATATGCAATTTAAACCTAAACGGAAGTAACATTGAGGTCGAAATTTGACAAGGTTACTGGTTACTCATTAATCATAGATCAAAAGACTTCCACCTCTCAAAAAGAAAAACATAAAACATATAGACGGGAAATGAGACAAAGGGGTAAGGGGGGTGGGGGGGGGTGGAAAAAAGGGGGGGTTGGTCAAGTGGGGCAACAAGCTGGTGCATGTCCCTGCGGCCAGATTTTGTCAAAAAGAATCCTTTTTTTTCAGGGCAGGGAGTTAGAAAATCCATTTGCCCTGTTTCGTGAGCCTCTGACAGAGACCCCTTACTTTGGGGGGTGGTCTGCCCCCCATCTACCTGAAATTGGGACCTGGTCCTGTGAGGATATGTAACATAAGTTTGGAAACCCGTTTGATAGACCCCTTTACCGGCCACTCAGTAAATGGGGAGGGGGTCCAAAAGGGGTCCCACCCCCCAAAAAATAGCTAATGCCCTGCTGTGACCAAAAAGGGGGTTTAAAATTGGGCAACCCAAAAAATATGCGGGAGCGTACCCCCCTGAGGGCAACATCGCCCGCATACCCATGGGGGCTGGGGGTTCCCTTTGTGCAGGACCTCCGGGGTATGGGAGCAAAAAAATAGTTTTTGTAAGTTTTTTTTATGCGGATACATCTGAAGATTTCGCCGCTGTTTTCCCAAAAACCTGCCATGAGGGGAAGGTATTTCCCCACCCAAGTAGCTTTCCCCCCTTGGGGAGTTCTGTGTGTGGGGGGTTCAGCGAGGGGGGTCTGGGAAAGGAGTAGGTGGGAAATGAGACCTTGTTTCTGTGGCCCGCTTTACAAGGGTGTTTTAAAAAAGGTCGGGGTAGAGGGGTAGATGTGCCAAACATGGAGGAATAAGGTGATTATTGGAGGTAATGAAATCGGGGTCTCTCAGGGGATTATA